>JARVLU010000583.1:20091903-20107116 GCA_031762415.1 Simpsonichthys santanae | reverse complement strand
TACTGTATACGTATATATATATATATATATATATATATATATATATATATATACTGTATATACTGTATATATACAGTACTGTATATATATATATAGGTTTCACATGCGCCTGAAGAAACCAGAGGACCCCTGGATCAGTGTCACTTGGTCAGACAAAACCTAAATAAAGATGTCTGACCAAAAACACCTTGTATGAAGAAATTCATATCAGCCTGAACACCTAACAGTCCAGTTCATGTTGATGGTGGGGTCTTTTATCTTAACTCAAGGATCAGGTTACCACAGTATAAGAGCTGACCATGAAGTCCTCTGTGTACCAAAGTATTCAGGGGTCAAAGGTGACAACATTTGTCCAACAGCTGAAACACGAGATATAAAGAAGTGGACGGGAGGAAGACTGTGGCAGAAATTTTCATAGCAGGAAAAGATGAATACATTTGAAAATCATCAACAAAAGTGAAATAATTTGACGCTCTTTCAATAATAAAACTTCAACTTTCAAGTGTTTTTATTTTACAGTGGTGGCAAATTGTTTGCATTGATATAATTGCTTTATACTTATTTGCAAAAAATCTAGCAGAAACTACAAAGTGTAAACATCAGTGTACAACGCTCAGTCCAGCAGTTTGCAGGTTTGTTATATAACAGTACGCATTCAAACCAAGGAAAAGGTTTGAGCCAAAATGATTAACTGGCTGAGCTGTTTATAGTCAAAGTTCAAGACGCCTCCAGACACAACAGTCAGCTTTATGTGTGTATGTGTGATAATTAGTGCCCGACGGTTTAAAAAAGGCACAAGAGATAAGGAGAAAGCGAAGAGATGACAGATAATTGTTCAACATGGGCAGAAACAAGGTTTCAAGGAGGTTAATGAAAGGGAGAGCTAATTGTAGCAGAGAGGGCACTGAGGGGAATTGTGACACTTGGAGAAGACATCTGTCCACAATAGCATGAAGCAGGTAAGAGTTCACATGGTGTGTTGTTGAACAAGTCATTTCCCACTATTATAAATGGTCCAGGGCAGTTTTAAGGAGGGTGGGGGGAGGGAGCACAGACAAATTACAATATTTTGCATTAGTTTGCTCTTTAGTGCATTTGTGTGTAAACATGAATATGATTGTGTGTGTGTGTGTGACCCCAACCCCGGCAGTCCCAACTCCAGTCTGCTCAGACATCTTAAGGCGAATCCTGGCTCTTCAAAGCCAATCCACTTAAAGTGCATTAGTCTCATTATCACATCAGGACTGAAGTGGAGCTTGTGTGCGCGCGCATAAATGCTTTAAACAAAATCCCTGACAGTGGAAAGAGGAGGGGCTGCATGCACTTTGTAAAAACATAGTTTTTTTTTTTTAACACTTACATAATAAGACAGGAACTGGTGGTGGTGTGTGAGTGTGTGTGTGTGTGTGGGGCGGGGGTAAGATAATAAAAAAAAAAAAAAATCCAAGACACAGATTCAGTTTGAAGCTGGTGTTGCAGCTGGGTTTATAGGTTTAGCGCTGCAGCAGGGACACTGCAGCAGTGTAGAGATGCAGAAGAGGTTGAAGAGGATGAAGATGAGTGAGAGAAGGGCCGCGGTGTAAGCTGTTAAGGCCGTGACAGTGACAGAGAGCTAGAACAGGGCAGGGCAACCAGATTGAGTGGAAACCCAGGGGAATGTGGCCATCCCTTGGGGGGGCACTGGGAGATTTTACCCAGCCAGCTGCACAGTCAGAGCCTCCTGGCTGGGTGCAGTACTCGCACAAAGCATACCAGCCACATGCTTTAGATTTACAAGACATCACAATGGGGGAACTAACAGTATTTATGCTCTCATTTATTTTCAATCACTCCCGTCTTTTCATAAATACAGAATTCATTCAAGTTTTCTGTTCCTTGCTTAATATTTCCATTACGGTAAGTTCACTTCTGCTGCAGTACCTCTATAGTCCAGTAGATGGTGGTGGCTCCCTGGAGCATGCTGGCCACGGCTGTGATGCTGACAGAGATGGAGAGTGACTGACAGACATGCTGCAGCCAAAACGCCTCACATCCTAATCCCCTTCTCAGCACTGGTGTGTGTGTGTGCGTGCATGTGTGTGTGTGCAGTAACAGCAAAGTTCTGCCCCTGTGTTTATCTGTCTACTTATATGGGTGTGTGCACTTCTGCTTGCAGACGTTCAGTCATCTTACACCTGTGTATGTTGTGAGTCTTTATACTGTGCATGTATGATGATGAGGCAGGGTCTGTTACTTCATATAGCACCAGAGGATTACTGTGGTGTTAGCATCTTAGCTGGAGAGCTGCTGCTGCTCAGCCTCACCTGAGCCAGACAGGAGGCTTTGGTTACCCAGCTAAACAGTGGGTGAAAGGTCACCTAGCCAAGGAAACCCCAGTATCATTTTCTGGCTTGAACTGCTTCATCTATTTTTAGAGCCCATTGTAATTTGTATAAAAATAACAATAAGTAAATCTAACAATATTTCATCTCACATGTGTTTATGGTAATACTAATAAATAACGGTCTTGAAAGTGCTCCTTATTTAAGGTGTTTGTTAACTTGATCGCATGTAAATTGAAAAATACACCACTTTCTCACTTTGAAAATGCACTATTTAGGGCAACTTTAATGATTTGTAATAAACATTTTCCAGACAAACTAATATCAGTTATCACAAGAAAGAAAAATATTTCAGGAAGCATTCTGTATGTAAAAAGAAATTGTGTTTTATTAAAAAATAAAATAAATAAAAAAGCATATTTAACTAAGCGTTTTATTTTAAAACTCAATATAGTTCAAATATTTTTTTATGATTTTGATTTTGGCTGGTTTTCTGTTTTGTAAACAATGACCGGACTCACACCTGGACCATATTCAGAACTAGCTTCCCTCTTCATACATAATTTTTTTTAATTTATTGTTTTCTTTCATTATTTATTTTATTTATAAAACAAAACTACAGCCTGTTTCTTTGAATCCCACACAATAATTCTCCTATTGTTTAAATGTTAACCAAAACTAAAAGCAACAAGTTAAAAAATAAATAAATTATTCGTGCAGATCATGCCAAAAAATTGAGGATTTCTTTATTTTTAAGAATTGTTTTACAAAAACAGACATGCAAAGAAACGTTCAGAGCACGCAGGCAGTGGCCGTATAGAGCTGGAGGCTTATCAGACACAGAAACTCTTGTTTACATCTCTAGTTAATCCCATCAAGAATATTAAATACAGCTCCGTCAGATAGTCTTTTCCCTGACATACAAACATCCATCAAGCCGCCCACGCACAGCAACTAAAGCATACCGTGGTATTGAAAAGACAAAGACTGGTCTTTTTAGATGTTTTCTAGCATATTAAGAAGGTAAAAATACAATCAGTGCAAACCAGAACAAAACCCTCCTTGCGTTTGAACATGTGACAACATTAAGAATGCCATGGTTTGTGTTGAAAATGCAGTGGATCCAATGTGATTAGAAAAGGCATACACAGCCAATGAGGTGGTTAAATCAAACTGCACTGATTGTTGCTATATTGCCTCCCCCCTTTTCTCTCTTTTGGAAGGCGCTGTTGGCATAATTGATTTCTTCATTTATTTTACATCATTGATGTCAACATTAAACAGAGTTTATCTTTCCAAAATGCTTTATGTACATTTGAAAACAGGTTTACTGGTTAAAATTAAAAGCCACAGCAACATTGCAAACCTGTTGAAAACACTTTCAAACAAACCCATCTGCTTTTCTGCTACAACCATTTAAAAAATAAAATGCACATTTTCATCCATCCGTCCATTATCTTTACCCGCTTCTTCCTTTTTGGGTCGCAGGGGTCACTGGTGCTCATATCCAGCGTGTGAGAGATGGGAGGGGGGGGACACCTTGGACAAGTCGCAAGTCCATCATGAGACAAACAACCATACACTCTCTCACTCACACCTAGGGACAATTTAGTTACTACAGAACATGCAAACTCCACTCAGAAAGGTCCAGGTGGGATGCGATATGGCGACCTTCTCGCTGAAAGCCAACAGCTCTACCAACTGAGCCACCCCAATGGTGCACGTTGCACACTTCACTGTACATAAATAATATTTTAATTAAAAGGCAAATGAGATTATAATTAAAGTTTTAATATTATTATTTTTTAATCATTTTTCAATTGCATTTTAAATTGCACACTGGAGTGCATTTCTTTGAGGTCCCCCATCTAACTTTTTGGCAAACATATTCAAATCCACCTTCAGTTTCTTCACCTCATTGGACGTGAAACCATCCAATCGGAGGAAAAGAGCTGCGCAGCTGGACGTATCAGTCGAGAAGAGCTGTCATCAGAAAAACAAGGGGAAGGTCAGGAGACAGACACAGCTGTCTAACTAGTTCCTACAACAGACAGGCAACATGGGGTGTGTGCATATGTGTGTATATGTGTGTGTGCGGTGGAGCCCAACCCTATCCAGTTGAGCAGTGGTGAACAGGTGCAAAGCTTTGTGCTTGGATGTGTGTGTTCAAGTCACCATTATTCCAGAGTGGCTCTGTATTATTAATTCAGAATCGCTGGGCTGGGGCTGTAGGCAGCAGCTGGTCCTGCGAGTGCATGTGTGTTCTTGTGTGGACAACGTAAGGCCCCTACCCATCACCCGCCCCTCGGTCCCCACACACACCCTCTCTATACACTAGTCTTTTGTGAAGCCATCATGCTTTCCAGGAGCAACATAAAAGCACAGAGCTGCACTGTCTGCCTGCAAACCTCTGCACACGCTTGCACCGAGCATAATCTGTGGACACAAATACGCACACGCAGTTAGGCGCGATAACCCCCATCCAGTGGGGCAAGAGTAAACAATCAAGCGCTACACCCTAACTATTGTCAAGTGCGCAGCCCCCTCCGCCGTGCTCCCAGACGCACACCAGGCCAGCCGAGCCTCATTCATCCAAAGGTTTCATTCATGTGTTCCACTGAAGGGTCGACAGTAAGTGCTCTCCAGCTCACTAACCGCTGCGCTCTGTCCTGGTTGGCTACCTGTCTGCCTCTCCACCTGCTCCAGTGTCGGCCCATCTGTCCATCCTGGTGCATACATGACGGGGGGTCTGAGGGGTTAACCCAGGCTTTGGATCGTTGTATTTCTAAACTGTTGTTTGTTCAGACAGGAGAGAGCAAGGTGTAATGCCGCTCATTTGCATGACAAGTGATGAGTCGTTTCTCGTGCAATCTGCAGTTTACCAATGAGTCAGTTTACTGGAAAATTCCTAATAACTGGGCAAAAATCTTAAGCTCTAAACTGCAACTATAAAAGGGTTGGGGAGTCTAAAAAAATAATAATAATAAAGAAAAAAAACTGGTCTAGCACTTAAAGTTATCAGTTTATAGACATTACCATAAGAGGGGAATGTAGAAAGTGACTTTTTTGATAAAACATAGCAATTAGATCTTTTTATTTCTTCTCATTTTAAGGCACAGGTTATTATTTTTTGGCTTCTGCAGCTCATGGGTACATTATTACCTTTATTTCATATTTCTGTACTAGAACACATTTTCTTATACAGTATTTGTCTTTAAATTTTAAGAAGTTTCTTTGAGGAAACAACATACCAGTCTCAGCAAACCAACTGCAGTTATTTCTAAAAGTTGTTTGGTCTATTTTTCCCCCTGAAATTTATAAGTTACTTGTTACTTTTAAATACAAATGTATGCCATTAAAACAAAGGATTTTGTTCAATAGAGGTTGACTGAATGGGAAGCCAGAGCTTATATCTATATGATATCAGCTAAATGATCTTATGCCAATAACTACGGTAATCAATGTATATACTGTATATATATTTTTTTTTGCCTCATTTACTGCTAAAAACTGCTTAATGTTAAAAAAGACAGTTTGCAATATGTTTGAATGGGCTACTAGAACTCAAAAATGTATCTGACGAATCAATGTTAATTTAAAAGTTGTCTTTAAATCTTAAAGAAAAAATCAACATGTGTTATCAACAGTTTAAACATTTTAATTAATACAAGTCAAAAAGATTATACAACATATTCTCTGTCTTTTATTTAATAAAACATGTTGGTCTTAAGTCTACAAGAAAGGACTTAAATACTACTAGTAGTACTAATGGTTTTTGAAAAAAAGTTGTGTAATCTGAACAAGCAAACATGAAATTATCATTTTCAATATATTCTAATCAATTCTGCCCAAATAATATTGACAACAGACGTCCAGCAAGTTACTCTTGATGAAAATAAAACCATTCATGTATTTAGAATGCAAAGAAAAGTCTCATCTTCTGCAGCGTTAAAAAAAAAAGTAACAAAATGTTTGTGAATCTTTTTGTCCAACATAACAGAAAGGCTATTCCCCTGATCTATTCACACTCAGGATATTCTGATATTGCGTGGAAACGCTCAAACCACGGAGCAATATGTGAAAATGGCAGATGTTCAGTCTCTTTTCTTTATTCTCCCCCATCACCTCCTCTCATGCAGCAGTCTGCTGTTCAACCTCCTGTTCCAGCTGCTTTGCTGGAAGACATCTGCACCTCACTCACTGTTTCTTTCTTTCGTTTCCGTCTCATCTTTCCCCTTTAACACACACACACAGAAAATCTCGCTTGATGACAGATGGCTAGTCGACAATCGTACAGCCTCAACACACACACACACACACAAACCACTTCCTTGTGCTCCTGTCCATTTGGGCCCAATCTCCACTTAAATGCTTTGATTTCTTTCTTAAAACAGACACATTTGTGTACGTGCGTGCGTGCGTGCATGCGTTTGTGTGTGTGACTCTACCTTGGTATATTAAGCACTAGTTTAATGAGAGCATGCGGAGGAGTGGGCCCCAGCCAGTGGACCATATGGGGGCCATTTAGCCCCCTCAGAACATTGAGCCAAGCCTTGCTGACATGATTACCACCACCGTCCGCTGCTCTACACTCGTGTCAGAATGGGAATGGGGAATTTTATCATCGACAACTAATTAATGACTGGAAATTGGCAACAAGAGATGGAAGAAGCTGAGGGAGGATGAAAGAGTTTGTCACTACTTGGCCTCTTCTGTCTTTATCTGGCTTACTAACTGACGCTGCATGAAATATATACATATATACAGTATATATAAAAATGTTGCAAGCACAAAAAAAAAAAAAAAAAAAAAAGCATCTATCTTGTTACCAAAGTGTCACAACTCAGGTAAGTAAAAAATAATGCATATTTGCTTGTTTCAGTAACTAGTAATTAAGGCCCCATGGTGTCATTGATGTCAAGCCCAAGGACAGAATCACAGAGTTTGACAAATAAAAGAGAACTGCAAGAATACTGTACATGTGACAAACACGATTAAGGAGTTGTATCAAAAACGAAAAAGAAAGCATTATCCCGATAACTTCAGCAAACTCTTGCGTACACATTATCAGCTGAAGCAAAACAGTATAGGTTTTTGAAATACAGTATTTTGTAGCTGTGACTGCAGAATCAGATATGTGAATTAATCTAACACTTTATATATAGGCAAGAAACATGGTTCACTGTAAAATGTGGAATCCATGAAAAAAATAAAAAGTGAGTTAATAGAATCATAATTATATGCTTTTAATTTGTATGCCGTTTAATCATTCTAACAATTTCAAAAGAACATCTTTGTTATTGTGTTGATTCAATGATGACAAACATTTTAGGGTCTGTGAGCCAAGCAAGCTGAAGCTAGTGGTTTAGTTAATCCTGTTGGAGACAGATTACAGGTGGGAAGTTATAAATAGAATGGCTGTCCTTTGAACCTGACCACTGTGGCTCCCACATACAGCTGAACTATTAGGTGAAGCAAAAGAGAAGCAAATAAAGCTTTTAAAATGGTTGACCATAGATATGAATTTACCTGTTTAACCAAAAGTCCTGATTATCGTATGTGCACTGCAAAGGAAGAACAGTTGCGTCTAGAACCACACGTGCTGTCTCATTCTGCTTGTTGACCAGATGTTGGTGTATGATCATCAAGCAACTCTTTATAATCACAAAATGAAGAGAGGTGAGTGAAGCATATCGAACAAGGTTAAGTCAGGTCTTCTGAATGGATTCTTTTTTGTTGAAATGTTTCGGCTTTTATCCAAAAGACTTCTTTAGTCTGAGGAGCTGCAACAAACTCAAGCCCCCCTGTATACTTCTGCGTACGTCCGTACGAGTGTCTGTACGCGTGCACTGTACGCAGAGAGTTCAGCCCTACACTTCAGCATACGTTCTCACGTACATTCTCGCGCCAAATTTTTGACGTCATTTCTTTAATTTCATCGGTTTCAGACAGCTCCACAGACAAGGAGCGTTTACCTACGAGACAAATTGAGGTCGCTGATTGGTCATTTGTTGACACGCCTACTGAATTGATTGACAGGTCGGGGAAAAAAGGCGAGAGCTGGCAGCTCTAGCTGCAGCGGTGTTCTGTGTTCAAAACCAACAAAGTGATTTCCTTGACTGATGAAGCCTTCTAGGTGGAAGGTGAAACACTTCAGCTAAAATAAAAAGAAACTGTCCAGATGCCCTGACTGAAAATATTTGGATTGTATACCTGGATTATTGAGCATGGACTTTGTTGGTTTTGAACCAGTTTGACATGACTGTCATCGAGGGAGAGGGCCGGCACCGGAGGAGGGGGCGTGCCAAAGAGACCATCTTAACACCAACATAACTGTTTGTTCCACTTTGGAGTAAACTGTTGGGGGAAGAATCAGTTTTGTGTTGTGTGTTTCCTTGACTGATGAAGCCTTCTGGATGGAAGGTGAAGAGTTTCAGCACAAAAAAATAAAATAAAAAAATAAAATAAACTGTCCAGTTGACCTGACTGAAAATTGTTGGATTGTATACCTGGATTATAATTAATCAAGAAGGACTTTACCTTGTTCCTTTTTACAGATAAAGTAAAATTTGGTGTAGTAGTGGATGAGCTTAATCTCCAACGCAAAGTGCCGCACATTTAAAACTTTGGCAAAAACGGCAGAAGCCAAAATACGTTCCTTTAAGGAACACCAGTCCTTTAATTCTGTTTGCTCTTCCTCACCTGTAGTAAAGTTTAAATGCAGCCAGCGACGTGTTTTTTTTTATTATTATTATTTTTTTTTATCCTGAGGCATAACAATTATTGGAGATGTGTCGGGCCCCGTTTCGCTCTGAATACAAATGAGAGGTTTAATGAGGGGCTGTCATCGTGCTCTCCTCCCCAAAGCTCGTCCCCCCAGCTATTTACATAAGTGGGCTGTGTTGGTGTGAGTCGTCCGAGCGGTCCAGCGGTGCTCAGTCCAGTACGAGTCTCATTCCATTAGCCTCTTTGGGTTTTGGGCCCCATTGTTAGTCAATGCAGCTCCACTTGCTGCAGTTCTTCCTGAACCTGTACAAGCTCTTTCTTTGCAAACAATCGAAGTGAAGTGTTTCCTGTAATTAGCATCTCATACGTCCACCCCTTCTTATTAAATCTGAACACACACACACACAAAGAAAGAAAAGCGCAATGATCGTTCACTCAATCGTTTGCCTGAAATTAAATTTATTAGTGAACTTGTTATTACTCGCTCTGGTTTAACTTTTCCCTTAAGGCAAAAGGAAACAAATTACTGATAAGGTTAAGCAATTTAAAAGCAAAGCCAAAGTAATCAGTGGGTGACGGTAACATTAGAGCAAGGAGACGAAATGCTAATTGCTAGCTCCTAATTAGCTGTGTCTAATAATCAGAGAGGTAAACAAAGAGGTGGCTGATTAGTCAGACCCAGTGTTGCAGGGTTGTGTTATTCTAAGGAAAGAGCACATTGCACACGAGTAATCCTAGACACCTTCTTCTCGAGTGTGATGACACAGATTTATGTCCATAACCTTCAAAGTTTATCTGATTTAGACTTTTCTCGAAATTTCAACATGTGAGGTTGAAATTATTGATGTAAGCAAACAGTAGAGGAGACAAGTCACTATGATGTGTTGTACAGTTGTGTGTTAAGGACTTGATGCAGGTTGCCAGGTTTTCCCCCTGTAAAGGTTTTAAAATGGCTGAAATGATGCAACTTTTGCACCTTAGGACTGATTTGCTGCCATGTCTTGACTCATTGTTTCTTCCCATTCTGACAAACAAAGAAAAAAAAAAGATTTTCAAGAAGTTTCACTCATCCATCCATCCATCCATCCATCCATCATCTCTACCTGCTTCTTTCATTTTCAGGTCACGGTGATCATTGGTGCCCATATCCAGCAGTCACTATATGAGAGGTGGGGGACACCCTGGACAGGTCTCCAGTTCATCACAGGGACACATAGAGACAAACGAGACAAACAACCGTTCTCTCTCTCACTCACACCTAGAGACAATTTAGATTTACCAATCAGTCTAACATGCATGTTTTTTTGTTCTGTGGGAAGAAACTGGAATACTGTACAGTACATGGAGAAAACCCATGCACGGAGAGAACATGCAAACTCCACCCAGAAAGGCCCCCCGGGTGGGATTGGATCCGGCGACCTTGTCGCTGAGAGGTGGCAGCTCTATCAACTGAGCCACCATGCCACCTTCAGAGAGGTTCTGAACCTTTAAACCCAAGAACTGCTTATACGTCAGGTGTTTTCAGCCAGATTACAGTGACACAAAAGAAGAAATAAAACCTTGTTCTACCTAGTTGAGCAGGTAAATGTGGCCATTTTCAGTTTCTTTAAATGAAAAATAAACAAATCTTAACAGTTCTCACATTAATATGTGTATTTCTTAAAATAAGCTCCTCATCAAAATGATCTGGTGAAATGTGAGTTTTATACTTTCTGTTTATCTTGGAAATCTCCCAGTTCCAAAACATCTGGGTCTAAAATTACACGATGACAGAGACACCTGCCTCTTTTGTCAAAAAAATCAGGTCCATTGCTTTGAAACTGCACCTTGTGGCTTCTGAAGTCAATAATTTATTTAATGGGTAAAACTTTAGGTTTATGGTTTCTTCGCACGTGCATTCACGCAGCATTTGCTACTGCAGTCATTAATACTGATTGGCATTAAAACAAGGAGAATGAAATGATAAGTGTGCAGCACAATGAAAATGGACACCTACAGATCCAAGCAAAACGGTGAGACAACGAGCAGCTTAGAAGGAGGTGGATGAGGAGGAGGAGGACTGAGGAGAGTTTGCAAACACACAGTGTTAGATAATAAAAAGACCAGGAAAGAACGCACAAGTGAGGAAGTGTGTGGGAAGAGAGTGAAAAGCTAAAAAAAAAAAAAATTACACATTCACGGGGACAATATGCAAATTGAATCGATGCAGGAGTAACAAAGCACACAACACGAGGCAGAAATGAATATGTTCCACCAATAAACGACGCAGGGCGACCTTTGGACCTGTAATTAGCCGACATGAAACTTTTACTGACCTGTAATTACGGCTGCTTTGGGCAAACTGAAATTTTAGAGTGCAATACATCATTTCCCCAAGACTGCCACCTTCACGTGAGTGGCCTCTGAGATATTGCAGGTGACTTGCAGACAAACAGTTGTTACAAGACGCTGCCCCTGCTGAGAGTGTGCAGAGCCACTAACGGCTGGAAAGCAACATAAACATGACGTTCACCTCCATCCAATTTAAGTTTTGAAGGAGGGAAACTCAGAATAGAGGTGAAACTAGGCTTAATGTGTGAACATACATATATCTGTGCGAGGAGGAGAAGTTGGAAGGCGGGACGGATGCCAAATGCATTTGAGGGAGCAAATCTGGCACGGAGAGAGAGAGAACAAGATGTAGCTGGAAACAAATAGGGAGGACAGAAGGAGAGCAGAAATGTAATGAGATGTTCAGATGAAGCGTATCATTCAAATGTAGTGGAAGCAGCAGAGCAGGACGCAAGACTGCGGCTGAAGTGGTGGAACAAAATGATAAATAGGACGCAGGAGTTGAAAAAAAGCAGAAGGATGTTAATACTGTAACGACCGGAGGACGCTTCAAGCTGGGTGAAGCCAAAGAGAAGCGGCTGGGAGGTCAGAAAGAACGTGGGTTTTTTTTTTTTTTTTTAAAGAAAGGAATGGATGAACGATAAATTCCAAGGTGACATGAAGAAAACAGATGGAGCGAAAGGAAAACGTGGAGAGGAGAAAGACAAAAGTACAACAGGGATAGCTCGGATCATTTGAAACGGGGTTCTGTGAAAAGGTTGTGAACGATTAATATCTTACCTGTTGTAGAACGCTCCCTGAACAACCTCAGTTTGGTGAAATTAAAGTTTATTTCCGACCAGATTGATGAGCTTATGGCTAGTCAGAATTGTTTGTGACCAACGTTGTTCGCAGAACAACTTCAGTCTTTATGCAGATGATACTTTAAAAAAAACCTCAATACCTCTGTGACTTTTGCAGTTTGCCCTCCGTTGCAGACAAAAAGGTGATGTTTGCGTCTGCGTGCATTTGTTTTGTCATTTTTTTCATTCATTCAAACTGTATTTATACAGCTTGATCCCATTGAGCCTCGGTGATGTTAGCAAATTGAGCAAATTGAGTAATGCTAGCAAAATATTTCATAAACCCCATCAAACTTTAATAATTTAAAATTTGGGTCATGGGGGTCGCTAGTGCCCATGTCCAGCAATCACAGTGTGAGGGACGGGGTACACCCTGGACGGGTCGCAAGTCCATCACAGGGACACATAGAGACAAACGAGACAAACAGCCATTCACTCTCTCACTCACACCTAGAGACAATTTAGAGTTACCAATCAGCCTAACATGCATGTTTTTGGTCTGTGGGAGGAAACCGGAGTACCCGGAGAAAACCCACGCATGCACGGAGAGAACATGCAAACTCCACCCAGAATGGCCCCCGGACTGGGATTTGAACCGGCAACCTTGTCACTGAGAGGCAGCAGTTCTATCAGTTGCGCCACCATGCTGCCCCCTTTGTTTTCTTGTTAATACATTTTATTATTTTATTGATTTTTAAGTTCCCCACATCTGTCTGCACTTTGGATTCAAAACCTCATCAGATCATGAAAGGCAAATCTTAACAAAACTCTGAAAGTTATTATGGTTGAACATCAGATTGACATTTGGAGTCAGTTTACTTCAAGATGGCTGCCACAGCTAATGTCAGTGCCCTCTTTAAATGAAACGACTATACAACCCAGTCAGGTTCACATCTTCTGGGCTGAAGTTTTGTGTAGCTGAGATTATAGATAACACATAATTTTAACATGTTGTGAGATTCCATGCAACTGTTCATAATGGGTTGGTTCACGTTTGGACCAGACCAGATGGAACTCTTTCCTTCTCAACATAAAATGCTTTTAATTTGAAACTCTGGCAAGAAAGTTCGAAGGTGATCTTTATTCCGTAAAGGAACGCTAGAATTAGCTAGTAGATTATGTTTTATTTTCAAGCAGCAACAGGTATCTGTAGCAATTCCAGAAGTACTCAACCTATTTTATTTTTATTTTTTTAGATCAGAGTTGTTTGTTTAAGTCTGCAGCAACCCACTTTGGTCTTCACTGTTCTCAGACTATTCATTCAACCTTTATTTAAACTGATAAGTCACATTGAGCCTCGAAGACTCATTTACAAGTGAGACCCGTTGGACAGACAATAAAAGTGGTGGAAAACAAAGCCGTTAACTTGTGAATCAACTTTTTCTTCACCCTAAAGTTGCTCAAAGACTCGTCTACGGCAGGTGACATATTAATTGTTCATAACTGTGCACGGAACCCCTTCAAAACTATTCTTCCTGTGACGGGCTTTGAGAAGTGTTCACAGGAATACTAATCTGTGAAACAAAAAGCAAAATGATTTCTGGGGAGAACAGTTGAATGAAAGCTAAAGTAAAGTGGTGTGAGAAAGGAAGGTGGCCGCTTTCGAAGTGGAACAGTTGAGAGTGAGAAAAACAGAAAGTGAAAAGTTGAACGTGAATGTACCGGTACTTCTTAGAGAGAAATGGACAGATGCAGAGGAGAGGAATAAAAGGAGAGGTTGACAAATGTAAATAAGGAGAGGGGGGATGAAAACGGAGCACACTGGTGGATTCCTCAAAAGCCTTCTTCAATATGTATGAGGGCCGCTCCATGGACGGCCACAAACAAGCGACGGAACAGAAAAGAGGAGCGGAGCGACGCAGGTTGTGTCGAGAAGAAAGAACTCTTCTTCTGTCGGACGACTTTGCTTTGTGTGCACGGAGTCTGAGTCCTGAGAAAGGGGACCACCCAGAGCTTCTGTTGACATCGCCTGCTTTTTCCTCGTCACAACAACAGCACAAGAGCTTCAGTGGGAAGAAGCTGCTCAGTGCGTTACAGCTGAAGTCCAATTACATCATTACAGCACGTTCAATACTGCAGGGAAGGGAAGCTGGAATGATACTGCTCTGTGAACAGTCTCACACAATGGGATTTATAACAGAAAGCCTCACCCGGCCCAGCTGTGCACCTTCCTCCTGATGAAGACGAGCTGACAAAGCTCGGAGAGGCTGATTTGTATGGAGGACACCTGGTGCACCTGATCCCAGGGTTAACCAAATCTGTGCCAGAACGTCGATTAACGTCGTTCCAGCGCGCATGCTCGTCAGAAAAAAAAGTCAAATTAAAAGAGACAGATTTGGACTTTAGTTACGAGCCTCAAGTTTTAGACCAAAATCCTTTTATGTTGAGAAATGCCAGAGCCGTTTTGGTCAAATCATGTTGAGAAAACCATTATGCACAATCTTTATACGATATTGTAACATTTTGAGTGATTTGTACTTGTGTGCAGGAGTAACAAGTTCAAGTCCAAGTAAACTTTATTGTCGTTTCCTACCACATGTGGTATGTGAGGTGGAACGAAACAGGGTCCTGGTTACACCCCAAAATAGCAAAATGTAAAGTATAAAAAGAAACAGTAAATAAGGATCTAAGACGTACACTAAGATATTTTCTAAACAACCACCAAACGGTACGTTAAGATCTAAGATATACACTAACAATGTAAAACTGTACAGTGTCAAAACAGCAGCCCGAACATGAGTCTTTGGTGAGCAGATAGGTTTGAATGAAGACAGTAGCATGAGATAATCAGCAGCACAGATAAGTCACAGATTAACAATTAAAGTGCTATTACAGTGATTATCCTGGTTAAGGATTATGAGTCCAACAGCTTCAGGGTAGAAGCTGTTCCTCAGTCTAGTGGTTCTGCAGTTAATACTCCTCAACCTCCTTCCTGAGGGGAGCGGGGCAAAAAGTGTGTGTGCTGGGTGAGTGGGGTCCTTCATGATGCAGGT
>JARVLU010000583.1:20078102-20088664 GCA_031762415.1 Simpsonichthys santanae | reverse complement strand
GTCAGAGTTCTGAACTAAATTAAAAATAAAGCAAATATTACTGTAAAAAATTTATATATATATATATATATATATATATATATATATATTACAATTAAATTCATCCATGAAATATTGACTTGGGGTGTCTTCTTTTGGTAATCCTTCACAAACCACAGTGATATGGAGTCAACTCCCTCTTTCTAAATGGTTCTCAACGCTGAGCCACCTATTTCTAGTCAGACTGGATCTTTTTGCTATCTTGAGTTTACAAACTCAATAAAATTATAACAAATTTAAGCTACTTCTCTTTGGACTCATTGGTTAGACACAGATGAATGTTTTTGATATTTGGAATTGGATAGACCTGAAGGCCAATTTACAGAAGGGTTCACAAGTTAATAACCCCGTATGACCTCTGTAATTACTGTAAACACAAGATTATTCCAGATTATAACTTTCATTGTATCACACAGGGTTCATGACAAGACCTTGTTACGTATTATGGCAATAAATGGCAAAAATAAAACAGTTTAGAGTATAACTATTAAAACAATTCTTTATGAGAATTGGCCTTAAGGAACAGATCTATGAAAGGCTTACATAAAATAAGTGTCAAAAATATAGTGTACATCATTCAGTATCTATATTTCTATATCTGTCTCAACTTGGAGTCCTCAAAGCTGAAATGTGCACCTCTCTGTCTAAATGACTGACAGCTCATCAAGCCACAGCAGTTCTGGGAGATGAAGACGTCGCTGAACTGTGATATGTACAGTATATTGAAAAAAAATAAAAATCAATGGAACAGTTAAGCTTCCTATAAATCAGGCAAAAGAAATCAAGACAGGCAAGGAAATCCTTGTTATTTTGAGCTTTTTATTGACATTGACTCAGCAGATCATTTGTGCGTGGGTGTGTGTGTGAGCGTGATTGTGGGTGTGTGTGTGTGCTCGCATGATAAAAAGGAACGCAAGGGAGGAGGCAGAGGATTATGTGAGAAATATGTGTGTGTGTGCATGCATGTGTGCGTGTAAAGACATTGTGTAGTGAATTTGTGGCTGTGTTCTTGTGGTAGTGAAAGTGGAAGATTGGTGGGTGAGCAACGCTGCAGGTTTTTGGATCATGGATCGTGTGTGTGTGTGTGTGTGTGTGTGCGTGCACCCCTGGCAGCTGTTTGTTTTACCCAGAGAGGTCTTGGCAGTGTTCCTTTACTGTAACAACTCCCACATGTTGGCACAGCACGGCACAGCGAGGGCACTCTCCCCAGGTGATGGGGGTCTGTGTCCATGTGTGTTCACGCTGAAAAGAGGCGGCGAGGGGGAGAACAAAAAGCACTTTCTGGCTTTTGCGTTAGTGCAGTTTTGTGTCTATAACATGAATTTGCATCAGTGTGTCTAATTGCTCACCACCAAAATGTGAACTGTTGTGTTTATGTTTTTCTCGCTATGAGTCCCTTTTAGTGCAATATCTCATGAACCACAAGACATACTATAATGAAACTTGCAGAAAGTAATTATTAGTTGTACGTCTACAAGTTGGAAACTTTTGAACTCAACCCAATTTAAGATGTACACCACAGGCAATTCACAAAAACTGCTACAAATCAGACGTTTGTGTAGGTTTTGCGTTGACGTTTGGTGTGTTTGACCACAACTTGCCCCTCCAGGCGCTACACAATGTGCAACAACTTTGCCAAAAAAAGTAATAGTCGACACTGGATGTCTGTTTTTAAATTATCTCACATCTTGGATGGATTTTTGAAACTCCCAATGATTGCATGCACGTCTAGCTGATTAACCTTTGGGTTTAACCAAACTCAAGATGACTGTATCAGCTAACTAACCTTAGCTAATATTCAAATGGCTATAACTCATTTATTTTTATTCAATTGACCTAAATTTTGATGTGGTAGTAGCTGAGAAGCTATCATAACACTAACTCTGAGCATCAACAGATCACGAGATGCCACAATATCCATGAGATTGTGCTTTTTTCCCCATGTTTCACTAAAAAGGCTACCGGTATAAGTCAGTCATTTTTCTCAACACAAGATGATCTTCGTGCAGATGTTTGTTAAACAGTCTGACTGTACAGCAAAATCTGGGCCCAGGTCCTTGAGGGGAAATGATGCAAGTCAAGATTTGACTTTAAAGTCTTTTAAATCCCAGAACGTTCACAAAAACATGGAGTAATGTGATGTATAAATGAAAGTTTTTAACTAGATGGGGACTACATAGACCACAAACAAAGTCTGTAAAAGATTTATTGAAAAAGCAGATGATGAACTGCAAAGAGTGGGTTCAGGTTTCCCGACCTCTGCACCAGAAGAGAGATTGGTTAATATCTTGAATAGGATGGATGCTGTTGAGTCAAAGTTCATGAATTATTCCAGATGGCCCACTTGTCTTGATTCCAGGTGCACATGAAGTGCAAGGTCCAGAAGTTCATGGAGGAGAGCAATGGGTGGACAGCAAAGGAGCAGTGGAGAGTGGGTAGGCAGGTGAGTCCTACAGGTACAAAGTGACTGAGAGAAGTCATTCAGAGGATGATGACAGACAAGGACAGCCTCGCCAATCCAGGTGAGTTTAGAGGAGAACAGCGAGTATTCCCTTGAAGTACAAGAAATTATAATACTCTAGAAAATCCCTAAGACCAAACAATTATTGAGGTGATCTGGGGATAATATTTCCATCTCAGAATTAGATAGTGTGTACTGATACTGATATAAAAAAAATATATATCAGCAGAACCATGTGGATCCCAGAAACTGCAGGATCTGCAAATTCCCCTTCCAGAAAAATAAACAGAAGGGAGAGATAAAACAAAAAATAGTTGGAAAGAAAGAAAAAAGAGTCAGAGTCAGAGAATCTTTATTGTTATTCGCACCACATGTGGTACATGTGATGAAACAAGATCATGTACACAGGGTCCCAGTTACATCCAACAATAAAATGTAAAAGAAAAACAGTAATAAGATTTAAGATGTGAACTAAGAAAAACAAACCAAACATACACTAAGCACTAGCGTAAAAACATTACACCGAACAGAAACACTGTGAACAGCTCATCAGTGGTTGTGTCTGAAGAAGAGCTGTTTTGTAACGAGAAAGCAGAACATAAAGTAAAGTTTGCAGATAAGCTACCACATGGTTTTTCAGTGGAATCAGCCATAGGCAGAACTCCTGGGAGGGTCAAGTAGCTCCAGAACACTCACCCTCCCCCATTTTAGGTTAAATGGAGATGGATATCCAGTTTATAAATTGGTAAAATGATGCATTTATGTCTTACAAAAACGATGTGGCCTCCCCTCCATTTGCCCAACTGCTTGAGGTAACACAGAGACATGTCTGCCCGAGGATGGAGTCGAGCTGGTATGAATAAATAGCTCCCAGTAAGCACTCACTTGTGAAATCTCTTCATTTGCACAGTGGTGCACAAATCTGACGCTCTGATTGTCACGTGGGAGGATGCACTCCTCCCATTCTGCTTTTGGAAACTGTAGGAACCACGAGTAAGCCTGCAGTCTGAACGCAAAGTTCTCTGTTAGGAAAATGGGACAATAAAGTAAAATGCTAAGTGTCATCATATGTTCCCATTCAATGGCAAAAGTGGTTCTCCGCATTTAATCCATCCCACCTTAGATACGCCCAGGTGGATAAGTGGGCAGCCATGTAGGTGCCCGGGGAGCAATTAGGGATTGGGCGCCTTGCTCGGATTCCTTTTCGTAATAATTTACATTCCTCACCAACCTGCATGTGTGAGAAAAATTAATCCACGTAAAAATCATAATAAAATCACAAAATGATATTTTTGCCATATTGGCCATTTCTGCGTTCACGTTTGACCTGATGCAGGATGTAATTTGCAGATTTTATTGTGAACACTTGCACTTGTATTTTTTTAGGCAGGTCACACAAAGCACTGTCTTTGAAACCGACTTTTTGGATTCCTCCCCTCCCTCACTGTTACCGCAGCCTCTTTTACATGACTACACACATCTCTGCTGCCCAGATGCCACCCACCTCCCCCAACCTCACCACTCCTCCCTCCTCCAGCTGGCTCGTTCCACTTGTGGCTGCCGCTGCAGCATCCTATTCATTAACAGCTTCTTAATGCTCCCAGATGGGAATGACTGTAATTTATTGTGGCCTTGGCGTGTTTACATTCATATGCTCTGTTTATCCACAAAATATCTGCGCTGCAAGCAGTGTTTATACATAGGACTGATTAGATCCAATGAAAAAAAAAAGGTTATCTTAATTAAACTACAGATTCAATGATTTGGATCAATTTTACGTGCAACGTTTGCCCTCGCTCTGGAGTAAACTGGGATCATATGCAAATATGTTTGTGCTGAATTCCCTCTTCGTCCTCTGTTTGACTCGGCCAGGAGCACGTATCACCAAAGGGCAAAGGGAGGACAGCGATTAAAGCACATTTTTCAGGTTTTTGCTCATTCAACTTTGGGGTTTTCCTCCAACGCTGACCTCAGCTTGAGCCGTGCACTTTTCCATTCCCACTGTTCCTTCGTTTTTGCGCTTGGTGGCTCTGGATTCAGATGTCGTGAGGTTGTGCTGGAAGTCTTGCACACATGGAACACGGTCAGAAAAGTGTCAATGAACTGATTTTCTTGGTTCATACATAATTTTAAACGTAAAACCAGATTTAGGTTGTAAGGAACCCTTTCTAAGTTTCTTTCCTGGAGGGTGATTGGGGAGGTGGTGGTGGGTGGAGGTTACAAGGGTCACAGCAGATTTTCTAACTGTTTTGCCAAGGAAAACCTGTTTCCTAGGAACAAAAGTAGACAAATGCCCACACAGCTCATGGAAACAAACAACCCTCACACATTTAGTAACAGTGTAACAGTGTCATGTATACACACACACACACACACACACAACAGCATCAAAGAATGACTCCATTTGTGCTGGAGTTTCAAATTAATCCATGAATGTTAAAAAATGACATATCTCTATCTTGAAAACAGCATCAGCACAGTCTCACACGATATCGCACACATTCTGTTAGTATTCATAGTACGCATTGCTGGTGACTCTCAGCGACTACTACAGCAGTCCCTCGCTACTTTGCTCTTAGACTTTCATGGTTTTTCAACGTTTGTCAACTTTACCATTACTCACGTGATTGGGACGGTACGGGATAAAAAGTTTACAAAAATAAAATAAAATACTTTGGACAGGCACCGCCATTTTGTAGTTTTCTTTGAATAAGACTACAGTATACTGTAACGCCAGTCAAAAGAACTACACTACCCAGAAGCCAACAGTGCTTTCGGTCACTGCTTTTTTGCCGAAATGAAGGGAAAGTGTTGCAAAGTCAGAAGTAACAATCTATCTATTAAGCTCAGAGAACTGGCAGGAAAGTCACAAATAATCCTGAAGCTTAGTTATCCACGTGCACGTCAACCTGGACATGGTGGTGGGCTTCAGCGCTGCAGGGTAGGTCTGCAGAACTGGAACTGAGCTGCTGGTCTTCAGAGCTGGTGAGTAAAATTTTGCAGTACAGTACATGTTGTTAAAATGACGTAGGTTTAAGAGTTTAGAAAAATGCAAGAGTGTGGGAAGGGTTTATAAAGCCTTGAAATACAAAGTATATACATATTAAAATAAATATAGCGTTCCTACTTTGCGGATTTTCACCAATTGTTGTGGTGTGTGGAACGTAACTCTGCAATAAATGAGGGACTAATGTACATCAAATTTTAGTTTAGTGTCTGTAAAAATGATAACGTTGTAGCCATCTTCACATTGGCCAAGGCTGACTAGTGGTCGTCTTGAATTGGAGTGGCTCTCAAACTTAATCAGTATGTTTGTCAGGATGAGTCCAATGATAATTTTCTGAAAATTACACTGGGATCCATTCAGTTCAATTCAAAAATACTTTATTAACCCCAAAGGGAAATTAAGTGTTGTCATAGCTCATCATCCTGGTTTCATTCAAGAGTTGTTAGATGCTAATGGCTGTTAGCAGGAAGGATCTCCTGCAGTGAATCCGAAGAATTTAGCCACAGATACTGATCCATCCACCCGGATCCAGCTTGCTGTCAAGATCCCGGTTCTCCCATCGTACAAGCCGAGTTTCCCACCAGCTCCAGTATCTCGGCGGTCAGGTACTCAAGCACTGCCGCCAGGTTGACGGGAATTCATCCATGGCACCTCATTTTCCACTCGTTTGGGATTTGGGGCTGTAGTTGAGGTATTTTAGCTTTTGAGATGTTAATCTGTTGCTCCTGGTTGTCAAAAACACTGGTTACGCATCATAACAAATGCCCGAAAGTAGAAAGGTTTCATTAAAAATCCTTCCAGCTGCACAGCGTCTGATACAAAAGGAGGTCATCATTCAGAAAAAGTGATTTGCATCCAGAAGAAAAAGGAAATAAAGTTTTCAAAAGCAGAGTAACAGAGCTACTCCAACATACAGCCACAATGAGCGGCACAACTCAGTGGTTCATCATATTTTTCTGATGCTATAGACAAACAAGCATCGACGTGCACTCACCTATAAAGACACTGAACAATAAAAACATGCTCACAAACAGGACAAACTCTCTCTTATTAGGGAATACAGACTGTTTGTTGCGTTTCCTGTACGTCTATCTGCCCCACCAGTCCAACAGAACTGCACACGGTAAAAATAACCGCCAAGAGGTCCAGTCAGCACTGGCTCTGAAAACACAGCGTGCCCACATCGCCTGTTAGCACGGCTGTTTCTATTTGCAGCGACGTTAGGCAGCAGTCAGAATCCAGTGGTGGGAACGGTGGCCTCAAATTGCGGCAACGGTTCTGTAGGAGGGGGATATTTTTTGAAGGGGGGTGGGAGGCTGTTGGAGATTTAGCCGTTACACCTTTGAGCACTTATTTCTAATTACTCCGTTTGTGCTCGACGTTGATAATGGTTCGCAGACGCGACACACATGCGGGCACACGGCGAAGAGGCTGAGATGATGGAGTGCCACATGGGGACACGCTGCGCACCAACATCCTGCCCGCTCGAGTGGCTGAGCTGGAAAAACAGATGGAAATGAGCACCGGCACTCACCAGCAGCCATGTAACTACACACACACACACACACAGATGTGCATACACAGGTTCAGGAACGTGAACACAAAGACATGAAGGAAAACAAACACAGACGGTTGGACTTTTAGTAGCTTTTGAGCTCTCTTCAGCACGCATAGATGAACTGTCACATCCAAGCACACACGTATTCAGCCAGGCCAAGTATGTCCTCATCGCCAGCATGCGTAAATAAGTATGTGTGTGTAAGTGCGCCCAATGTGAGCCGACCACATTTCACAGCTGCCAAGAGGAGAGAGACCCGAGTGTGTCAGTGTGGTCAGGTCAGAGGCCCGATTCTCCCCGTTTCTCCTCTGTCCAAGTCCTCCCTGACTTGTCTTCCTCTTGTCCTCCCTTGTTTTTGACATCGCCTTCCTGTCTTTTGGTCACAGTTTGGCATGTTCTTCTGTCTGCCAGCCCGTTTCGTCCAGACACTGGCTCTCGCCCCTTTTTTCTCCCAATGCAAACAACTATGCAAGCATGGAAAGTTAGCAAAAACAAAAAGCAGGTCTTCTTAGAACTGCAGAGACACAGGCGTTGAGAAATGTTTGCTTCTGACCAACCCAAACAGCCCAAAAAATAGACACTTTAGTTTTGTCTGTATTTGCAAAATGCGAAGTGGTAGCCAGCTGCGTTCGTTCGCTCGCAGGCATGAAGCTTTTCCTCTTCCACCACTGGGCTTGTCTCTCGTGTGAGCGCTGACCACATTACAAAATCCCAAACAAAACACTCTCCCTGTGTGATACCAAGCACGGAAAACCCACAAAGCACTGAAAACCAGTTCATCTAAATACAGTCACAGATCATGAAAAATGTTGTTGGGTTTGTGTTCGGCAACAACGACAACAAGGGTGTCACTAGGAGACGAAACACAAAATCAGTCTTCAGAAATTAAAGACGTGTCATTTATTATGTAGATGAACGTAACCTCAGATATTTATTCAAGTTTTAAAACTACACTGATACAGCAATTTATTTTCATATTTTTTAGATTTTAATGACTCTGCAGTAAAAATGCAGATTCATTGAGAATAAAACTGTAGGAAATCTGGGTTCAAAAAAGGATTCAGTGCATTCGTCAGTTTTGATTTTGTATAAATGTTCGATCAACTAATGGTCACTTTGTGTAAACTGGAATCACTGGTGTATGTTTAATTACATACAGTAGTCCCTCGCTACTTCGTGGTTCGACTTATGCGGACTCACTTTTTTGCGGTTTTTCAATATAAGATTGTACACGACACACGATTGTCAACTTTCATATGACCAGTACTCACATGATTGGGACGGTACAAGATAAAAAGTTACGGAAAATAACATTGGACAGGTGAAGCTATTTTGTAGTTTTCTTTCAGTAAGCCTATACTGGAATGTTAGTCAAAAGTACTACACTACCCAGAAGCCAACAGTGCTTCTGGCCACTGCTTTCTGACAAAATGGCAGCAATGGAGGGAGGATCTAGGAGGTGCTTTACAGACCCACTACTATTCCCTGGCTTTCAACACTGTATACATGTTGAACCTGCATGCATCACACTGTGTTAGTCATTATGTTTTTATCTGATATTATTTTGCTTCTATACAGTATTTTGATTTTACGCTATGTTAAATGTGGCTGTGTGCTTTGCCTGTTTGTTTCTGTTTGTATAGCACCTTGCTTGGTCCTGTCGCTGTTTAAAGTACTCTATAAAGAAATTGGTATGGTATGGTATGGTATGGTTTGGTTTGGTATGGTATGGTATGGTATGGTACTGTCAATGTCAGAGTCGGACTCCGAGTCAGGAAGTGTGTGTCTGACCTTTTTTGAGCCAATATTGTGGCGGTATTATCCAGTTGACTTTCTGTAGATAGGGGCTGCTCTTCTATCACCATCAGAGTTGGGTGTGGAGTCTGGTGGTCTATCCTCCCTTTCTCACACTGTTTTACTTGGTCATGTACAATTTGCTTTGGAGGAAAGTTGTGGACCCTTGCTCTTACCTTTAGTTGAAGTCCTCCAAGGTCTGCCTTTAACTGTCCACTAATTACCTTCTGGAGATTCCCCTCTAGCTCATCTACATATCTTTTAGCATGCCCTAGCTTGTCATCTTTGACAAACAGACATTCTGCTAGTAGCAAAGCTAGTTTACCCAAAATTTCCCTGTGCTTTTTCTCTTTCGGATTCTCATCTGTGATGGTGGCTGTTAACTCACTTGTTAGCAAGTTATATCAAGAAGACATTTCTCTTTTTGCAAAAACAATTTTAATAACCATCGTTACAACAAAGTTTTAGAAAAAAATTAGCATTAGCCTGGCCTGGATGAAGATTTTTACTCTTTCCTCCATTCTTTGTGCTTTAGGACTGACTGCATCAATGACAAGGTGCTAACTGTTGATAACTATTTGACAGAACAGCATTTTAAAAAATGACCAGACTTTCGCCTTAATAATTTGTTTACTTTGTATTTAAAAAGCTATCTACAGAAGGTAAGATAATAATTGTTTATAACCTTTTTTACAGAGCCCCACTTCAAAAGAGCTGAACTACTTTTTTGAAAGTGTTAAATCACGTGCATGAACATGTGTGCACGTCTTGTGTGATTTGTTTTCATGTGTGCAGGTTTGATGGGCGTGTTAATGGCCTGCAGCAGCTCTGCAGGCAAAACAAACACACCTGAGCACACTCAGCTCCATGATAAGAATCTTTTATCGAGCCCCATTCATTATTTTCTTTAATGTGTACGGTAATTATGAGATCCATGGATCAAACGTAATTAGCTTGGACATTCGGCGAAAAACCTGAAAGAAAACCACAAGAAGACTTTTTCTAAGACAGTGCAGCACAATCTATTCACGTCCAAGTCTGGTTTGGGGCTTGCCAAACTTACTTTTGGACTGAAAAACCAAACGGAGCTGAAATAATTGGTTGTGTATGTGGGATTTGTATCAGTACAGAATGTCACTTCATTCACAGGCAGCCCAACAATGAGGTTGACTCACCAAAAAGAGAATAATGTCCCTCATGGAAACAAAGAGTCCTCAGCAACAGTAGATACATCAACACAATGTTCCCAAGGTGCAGCATCCTGATTGTGGGGTTCCTGGTTTCTGTCCTTTTATTTGTGTTCATGTACCTCCCTGTGTCCACGTCCTTGTTGTTCAGCTCCTGTCACACCTGTCTCTAATCCCAGTCGCCCCAGGTGTTTCTCATTCTGTCTCTTTAAAGTCCTCCTTCATTGTCCTGTGTAGGATGTTGTGCTCTGATTGTTCCTCTCATCTCCTCCCTTCACATGAGTTTTATACAAAGGCAGTCCTCGGTTTACGAACGAGTTCCGTTCCAACGGGCCGAACGTAACCCGATTTGAACGTAAACCGGAATTGACCGCACGTGGCGATCGTTAGTCCGGATTTTGCCCGTAAACCGAGAAAATACATGTACAGTTTGTCCTCAACCTACGGCGCCATCGACCTACGGCGCTCCGTACTTACGGCTCCGCCCCCAGTGACGTCATCGCGCCGTTCGTTGCC
>JARVLU010000583.1:20064484-20078002 GCA_031762415.1 Simpsonichthys santanae | reverse complement strand
GTAAATGTATGCTAACGCTGCGCCACACACCCATTTATCGACATGGGACTGAACACGCTACACCACACATTCATCTATAAACACATATAAACACTATAAACGCTATTTACAACACTATGTACAACATCCAAGTGCGTGCGTAAAAACGTAATGACGCATTTAGACCGTAAACCCTCTTCATTGTTTTCAACGGGGGTCGAACGTAAGTCCGAAAATTCGTAGACCGGGTACGCCGTAAACAGAAGACTGCCTGTATTAAATAAAATTATAAATTAAAAAGCCAGGTCTCTCTTGTAAGTGAGTCCTCGAGGCTCAATGAGATTAACCTGCCTAAATAAAGGTTGAATAAAAAATAACATGCATCATTTCTTTCCTTTTCCTCCAAACATTTTGGCTAATAGCGCCTAGCCTTTGCAAAAACTGCAAACCCATCCGCATGACTTGTCAAGACAACCAAGGTTTTTCCCCGGACGTGGAGCGTGCCCTCCAGCTTGTTTACTGCTGGTAAGAAATCCAACCTCAAAACAAATCAGTCCAAGCTGAAGCCATATCTGGCTCGCCTCTGTGTGGTTGAACCTTTGATGCTGAACATTCAGGTTATTTGCTTTTAAACAGAGAGAGATGGAAATTACAGACGTGTTGAAAGTCCTCTGGAGGATGGGAACGCCGCAGAGCTGTGACAGGAGCGTTTGTGTGGGTGGGGGGGAAATACAAAATGACACATAGCTTGTGGTGATGCTTGTTTTCTCTGATTGGCTGACTCATCGCACGAGTGACGAGCTCTGCGGCTGCTCGCTCTGAGATGATGAACCCCTAAATCTGTCAAAACGCAGAAAAAGAGCGATCACAAATGAAGTCATAGATCTGAATGACTGCAGATGAATTTTTAAACTGACAAGTCAAGACTTATTGCTAACGTGTTGCACATTTTTCTCAAAGTGACAGTCAATTCAAAATATTCCACTTACATTTTAAGATTTTCAACGGATGCTTAAAAAAATCTGCCTTTTTTGGGTGAATTTCTGAAGCAAACTGGCATAAGAGTGCTGGCAAGACTCATTTTAATAATCTAACTTGTATTTCACTAAATTTCGAAGAAATGTATATAGGACAAAGAGAAGAAAAGCTCTTGATTATTAAGAAAATTACAAATCTTTCTCATTTTTATTTATTTATTTATTTTTTACCCAATGCTTTGTAAGTGGAAGCAATTCAGTTTTCATATTTTCTGTTCTCACTTCCTGCAGGTTTATTTTTTTCCACTTTTAGGCAAAAAAATTCTCAAACACTCTGAATCAACTTTATATACATTTTCTCTTTAAGCTGTCATGAAATAATAAACAGGTCTTGTACAGGTGAAAAATGAGAATATCTTAAAATTTGCTGTTTTAAGCACTAGGAAACTGATTCAAACTGAGATGATGGTCTCTGTAAATGCATTTCAGGTCTGTTTTTGTAAACTAAAAACTAAATAAATATTAATAGTCAAATTGTGATATAGCTGTAACGATTGCTATACCCAGATACAAGGACAGAAGTGAACGGATACCAACTCGAACAAGGTTTATTCACAAAGTGAGGTGTGTCATCAAATGTACCAGAGAGGGAACTGGAACCCCGAAGAGTAAGGAGAATGTTCATGATCTGCAGGGGCGATAATGTTTCTGCTGCTCGATATAGGGACTGGAGAGTCAAGTGGAAGGGTGACCCAATGGTTCCAGGGGGAAGAAGGAGAACGTCCAAACAATTGTTCCAGGGAGGAGGCAGGCAAGTGGCAGGACGTCGTGGAGGCACATGAGAGCTTGTGGTCCACAGAGGAGAATCCAGGGGACAGGAGGACGCCGGGGCTAATGCTAAAAACATGAAGGAATATAAGGTAGATTAATATTTAGTTAACTCACAAGCAGAAAGACAGAAACACAACTACCATTGACAGGTAATGCTCCAGCGCTGACTGGATGTCCTCTGCAGCCTTTTGTGCTCCTGTTGCTCATCAAGCAGATGATCCTCAGGTGCTTGTTGCTCGGATGTGGCTGCAGGGAGCTGACAGAACAAGAAAAAAGTTTCACTGCCTGTAATTTTTTTTTTTATGCCTAAACTAAAACATGAAACAAGTTTCAAATCTCTTTTTCCTTCAGTCAGTTTTTTGTTTTACCAGTAATTTATAGGCTCAGGTCAAATTATCCAGCAGGGTCACAGACTATAACCATGAGGTCAGAATAATTGTTTCGTTAACGAGGGCAGGATCCTCTTAAAGCCCAGATTGGCCGGCCTCGGGGCCGTCGGCGGCCGGCTGAAGTGACCCAGTTTAAATGGACAGCTGACCCACTTCTGCTTGACCTGCTGATACAGAAAGAGGTGCAGGGAGATGGCAGTGTTGCAAAAATCATCCTGAAAGGGCAATGTTTTCAGTGAACATTAGTGTAAAAGAATTAGTGCACAGTAAATTAAACAACAGCAATAAATTTAAATGTGACCAGAGGTTCATCAGTGTATGAAGTCAACGAAGTCTCTAATAGAGACATTATTAAACTTATAAGTTACCAGATATATGACAGAATAATGAGATTATTAGCACAAACATACAATTTGAGAGGATGCTTTTTAACGTAATGAAACTCATTTAGATGTACAACCAACTAAACTTTGCGGTCATCCAAAGTCAAGATGAAAGTTAATCAACCTTACCAGCCACAAAAATGGTTACAATTCAGCCAGTTTTACAGATGTTGAGCTTAAATTTGTTGCGACCCCATCAGACACTCCAAGCACCAACAGGTGGCGGTTCCTTCAAGGAACGCTCCTTTCAATCAACTTCTAACTTTATTACAGTTAAAAAATAGTCATATTAAATCACAGAGGACTCACCTCTTTCTTTATGTATGGACAGCATCATTTGTATGTTTTTCAGCAACTTTAGGATGAGCAAAGAGAGAAAAAAAAATCTCCTTGCCAAGAAATTTCAGCTTCATTAATATTTTTTACGTGGCCTCTGGGATAAATGAGTGTGTGGAGGTAATTTATTTAATCATCTTTTTAACATGCCAGGTGTTGCAAAATGAAGCTGTGTGAATAGATTTTAATCTGACTCAGCAAAGTACGTCACAAGAACGAGCTGCCAGGAGCTGCTCAGCTGTCAAGCACTCTGTAAATTAAAATAAATGATGTCCCTGAAAAGCATACAGCAAGCAAGGTGTTTGTTTGTAGCTGTCTCCGTAGTCCACCCACCCAGATTTGTCTTGTTTGGTCAAAGATCTCTTAAAACTGTCTTTACTGCACACAGTCAAAGGAATTGGTAGAGCAATCAAATTGTCTGTGTGGGTGTATTCCAGCTCTTTCTGCAGGTTCCTGAGTCCTGGGTGGTGCAAATGAGGAGCAGCTGTGTGTCTTCTCATTAATGAGCTCCAGGAGTATGAGAGGCTGCAGAAGAGCCCCCTTCCCTGCTGGAGCGTTGCATACCAACTGATAGTTTGCTATCAGCATGAGATCATTTCTCTATGTTTATACTAAAGCATGGAATGACATTCCACAACATAAAGTCCATCTCAACATTAACACTTTTTAAGAAGACCTATGTGCATCATCTGTTGGACCCCTTCGGTTGCAATCATCGTTAGGTGTCTGCCGTGTAAATGCTGCTAGTCTTGTACTTTGTAATGTGGTACGTCTGTGTGTCTATTAATGTAATGTGATGCTGGATATCTGTTTTTTTTTTTTGTGTGTGTGCTTACTTAAACCAAGAAAATAACCATGATCCTTACAAACTTCCTCGTGACAGCTTCAGCTGCTCTGCCGCCATCCAAGCACTTGTCCACCTACTTACCTCTGCGCTCTCCTACTCTGGGCCATGCCCACCGGAATCCTCTCAATGCTACTCACCTACCTTCCCTTAAGAACTAGACAACCTGTTACTTACCTGCCATTTCCTTATTTCAATCATCCTTACTCATCTCCTTCTTCCGTTTTCTTATTTGTACATAGTATAAATATTACTTCACTGTAAATAAACCACTTGAGGAAAGAGTTTTGTGTCTATTTCAGTCTATAATCTCTGGGTACACCAATAACTGTGATAGAGGGTAAGTGTTTGATTGTCTGTACTGTTAGAAAAATGTCTCGGAGTTCACTGAAAAATATTTTCTGAAACTTTCAGAAAGGAATAATTGGGTTGATGTCGACTAACTTTTAGAATCAGTCCAAATCAAGATGCACTGAGTTCAAATTTGGTGTGGTAGTAGCTGCCGGTCATTCGCAACCCATACTGTGAGGGCTATCAGATGAGATTGTGCATAAAAGGATTTTCAAGGATTGGCTAAAATGGGTGAAACTTTTATTTCTTAAAATAAGATGTCCTTTGTCTAAAACAAATTTCTGCATGCGTTTAGAAGCAGCAACTAGTTTTAATTTTTATTCCTCACCAGTAAAATTTGTTAAATCAGGTCAGATTTCAAACTGAGACTAAATCCGTTTACCCCCCGTCTTAGTTTCCACGTCTTCATTAATGAGGTAAAGCTGAACATAACCCAGATACGGAAAGCCTTGATATATTAGAGCCAGTGTTTAACCTTTTTCCCTGCTACGATGACTGAAGCTTTGTTTAGACTTCCCTGCAATCTATACTGTTTGTGTTTTAGACAGCGTGTCAGATCCCGCAGAGCTCCTCGCAACATCTGCTTCAAGTTACTCCGAACGCACGAAGCAAATCGCTGAGTTTGATAGACGGCTGCTCGAAGCCATGCATGTCTGTGCATTGTCTGCACAACTTGACACGCAGCTGAAAGTGTCCTGATGAGGACGTAACCTCCACAGAGATGGATATCTTGGGGTTCGGTGTGTGCGGCGCTTTGTGGGACTGTGTAGGAGTGTTAAACGCTAAGTCATAAATCAGCCATGACACCTCTGCTGCTGATGAGATTATTGGTTTCAGCTGTTTTTGGCAGCAGCAAAAAGTATTAGTCCTGCTTGTAGAAGAAGGGGCGATCGGTTATGAAGACGAGTCTGACAAAAAAACAATACTGATTACAGCAGATGAAGAAAGAGACATTTATCTACAACAGGTAAGATAGTAGTAGTTTAAAGCTATTCAGCAAACCTTATTTCAAAAGATCGAAACAGACACTTTTTATAGTTTAATTTTCTGTCAAACTTGATTTCTTTCTTTGGTTTCAATTTTCAAACTAGCTCCATGGAAACGATGCCACAATGTAATTCAACCCTAAAAGTCTTTTTGTTTTTGTTTGACACGCAAGTTTCTTCTGCTATTCAGGAAAATCTTCTCGATTTACAGCCTTTAAACTCGTCTGTGTTGCACAAACACAACATGCTTATCTTGAGATAATTCAACTGAACAACTGACTCAAACTCTGCAGTTTTTTTTTTTTTTTTTTGTGCAGACTTGATCATAACTTGTCTATCTGGTTCCTAAAAGACTTGTTGTCACACAAAACAGACACGCAACAAGTAAAAGACAGAGTTTGATTGCAAACTACAGTTTACTCTCTCTGGCTGCAACTTCTCCATCTCTGACTTTCCAAACCGTCTGAAATGCACTGCTTTCAAAAATAACGTCTTTAAAAATGGTCACAAAAAGCGAGCAGGGATTAATGATTGAAGGCTGATTTGCCTCAGCTCAGGGCTTTTTTTTTCTATACCCTTCAAAAAAATGTGTCTGGTTTTGAATTGGGCCTAAAATTGCACAGTGTGAAGCAGAATTTGTGTGGGGGTGGGGGTCTGCCATGGAGGTAATTGGTCAGCATTTCAAATATGTAGAAAAACAGCTTTTTCTCATGCATTCACTTTGTCTTTGCCATTTGTTCATCTTGTCCTTCACAGTGTTTGATCCCCCTACTCCTCAAGGTATCATCAATGGGCTGCGACACCAGGAGACAAGCTGGTGACTCCAAATAAATTAGACAAATTTTCAGTCTTGATTTTGAGTGTTTGCGAATAAGTGATCAGCGAGTCGTTTTGTGAGGCCAATTTTTTTTTTAAATTGTCGAGTGCACGGCTTGCAAAGTGGTCTTCTGGGCCAATGGTTTTTATGCGTTTAGCTCCTAACCCATGAAATGAAGATGACAGAGGCTTGTGAACCCCAAGGCTGTTCAAAGTGTTCAAACTGTGGTAAACTTTTTCTTTTTATATCTATACAAAAAAATACAGTATTTACCAGAATAGTGCATTTTAAATTTATTTTAACAGTTTAATAAAAAAGAAGCCACAATAGTGGTGAATCAGGTCATTTGGACAGTTTCTTTTCTGCGGAAAGACGTTTCGCCCTCTTTCTGGAGGGCTTCATCAGATTGTTTTTTTTTTTAATTTATTTTATTTATTTATTTATTTTTTTTAATGACATCGCTTTGACCGCAAAGTGTTCGTAATACAAAAGCCTGACGATGTAGTCAGATGAAAACTGGGTGCAGCACCTGAAGCTAAGGGGCGTTTCCCCTTTGGGACAAATTGCGATCACCGATTGGTCAGCTGACGAGCCTACTGGAATGATTGACAGGTGGTGTTCAGCATCCGACACAGACAAAAATATATTTACTTGCCCATTTAATGCGTGTCATCATTTACTCCATATTTATTCAAAATTTATTCAAGATTTTGGTGAATCTAAAGTTTAAAACCTGAGTTTCCTTACAAAAAACTAATGATGGTTTTTAACATTTTTAGGGGTGCTTCAGCACCCCAAAAGAGAGGCTAAAGTCGCCACTGCTTTGACATCTTGAACCACTTTGGCTGTGGCTGCCTGCCTTGGAAGAGTCGACAGGGGACAGGACAGCCTCCAGAAACCATCTCATCACCAGCAAACTGGTTGGTCCACTAAAGGAGTGTACTTCTTAGTGGGGATAGTTTACTTGTGACTCCTCAGAGTGAAGCCCTCTGGATAGAGGGTGAAATGTCTTTCCACAAAAAAGAAACTGTCCAGATGACCTGACTGACCATTACTGGATTTTGTACCTGGATGATTGAGCATGAACTCCGATGACATAAACAAGCATATTTAAAAGTTGACATCCACAGATAATCTAGAGATACAGAAACCATACTTGATGTTTCATCATGACCCATAGTGACCCCATTGGGAACCTCTGTTCTAGGCTTCTTATTTTGTTTTCCTACCCGCCTTGGACCACCCTTGCACTTTACCTCATGTTTTTTGAGTTAATTTAGTGGAGCACACTTTTGAAATGAACATTGTCAAATTTGAACCAATTGTTCAGTAATTATAATTATAATTGATCATCAGTGTAAGCTTTCGACCCGAACTTGTTTTCTTTCAGAAGAACGCAACCAAGCAAATGTCCAAACACTGCCCTTGTATGAGAGACGCCTGCAACAAAATTGACAAAAGTTTGAAACACCTGGGACGACTCAGTGACTGTTTCAAGATCAAATATGTGCCAAAGAGTTTTAAAAATGTTTATAACTCAAGCAACAAACCTCTGTGACCAATGCAATGATACAGAGAAGAGAACCTCTACAAATGTTTTGAGACATCTTGGATAGTTTTCCAGCTACTCTCCATCAGTTGAGGCCTTACCTTCAGCACTACCTCTACATTTTGCACATTCAGTCAGAAGGATGGGATTTTCCATTAAGGGTGAAATAAACTTGAAACACTTGAAACAAATCGATGTAAGCTAAACTTGAATAAAACTTCACAAGTTTAAACATTTTGTCTTTAATAACTGTTTTTCCCTGGATGTACAAGTCAATGTATTCTAATGTATTTTGTTTGGTATCATGCCAGATATCTCTTTTATATGTTGTTGAAAATTAGCTCAATGTTTTTTACAAAGTACCACCATTGTAGTAGTTTGGCATATTCAGGTGTGTGAATTTAATGTTATGGTTATGCATCATAACAAATGTCCAAGCAAAACGATTTCAGTAAAAAATCCTTCCAGCTGCACAGCATCTACCGTAATCCAGAGGAAATAATCATCCCCCCCCAAAACAGTGTTTTGCATCCAGAAAAAGAGGATGTCAAGTTTTAAAAGCAACATCTTAGAATGAATGTAACAGCGCTACCCCAACATGCAGCTACCGTCAGCGGTGCAATTAACTAAAGATGAGGCTGATAATTAGATTATGTAACAGATACCAGAATAAGAGGAATCATTTTCCAGTGTATTATCACCTTGTCTGGTGTATTTTAGCTTTCTCAACAGCAAATGGCATCATATTGTTCTCACATGGCGTTTACACTTTGATTGCTGAAGATATTAACAGCCACAGGGGAGCATCCCTCTGAGTGTGACGCAGAAACCTCACCAATTCATTCAACTTTTATTTATACAGGTTATTCCCATTGAGCCTCATTTACAAGAGAGACCTGAACAATGTTCTCTGAAACGATTTCAGACTCAGGATCCAGCTCAGCATGTCAGAGTCACGGTGACCCACTAGCTAAAGTCAAGTCATAGTGACCATAATCCTGTGTAAAACCACACCGTGTTGAGTTTATACTTTGGTTTTTGCACAGATTAAGCCAACATGAGTTGGCTTTTAAAGAACTGGACTGATGCAGACTAGCTCTTTCTATGTTTTTTTATCTTTATGATCTGCTAAGCTAAATGTTGAATTTAATCACATTGTCAAAAAGTCTGTTAATTTCTCTGCTTGCATCTGTGTACGAGCATCCTTGTCCATGAGACACATGTAGACATGTAAAATCCATAATGTATACTTTGCTTGTATTTATAACTTTTAATGCATGCATGCATGTGTGATTTGATGGGTATCCTGCAGAGTGTGTTGTTGTTGTGTGTTGTGTGCTGCTAAAGAGTTTATGTTATTCTGTCCCTCCTCTCTCCCTACTTTTCTGACTATTCTGGGAAAGTCCAAATTACAGTCTTTCAGCATGTGGTTGGCTCGTGTGGTTCCAAATTTGTACTTTACCTACCCCTCCTGCTCCATCCCTTTCGTCTTGTCTGTATTTTCACTATTCCTCTATGTCCTCCCTAAACAAATGAAACAAAACCATTTGGTTCTACTTTGCCATCTAAATTCCTCTAATTTAATTTAATAGTTTTCAAAAAAGCATTTTTTTTCTTCCTGATTTTGGTTTAAAATCTGAGTACCGCACGGTTCAACTGCAGAAAATCCTTTTTAATCTTTTGGTGCTTCATCTTTTCCTTCTCACACTCATCTTTTTCCTCTCCTTATTTCTTGTTTTTTCTTCCTTTTTTTTGTCATTTTGCCTGTTGCTGTGTGGCTGGAACTCCTGAACATCTCGCTTCTAAAAAAACATGTCCTCCCTGTGGCTTTACTCCGTGCTCAGTTTCAGGGCTTCCTGTCTCCCACTCGTGCTCGTCTGTAATTAACATTATCATAACCTAAGTGATGCACAACCCCTTCTCCATTCACAAAACTTGTATTTTTATCCACGTCTAAGGGTCAAAGATGAGTTTTTTTGTCTTTCCGTTTATGTCTGTTTGTAGGAGAAACAACAAAATTGTTCATTTAATGGATGAAATGTCCCTGAAAGCTGTTAAAATGTGTTCCCGCCTTCTGAAGGACATAAATACAAGTCTGGGACATAACACGTGTAATTTGTGACCCAGGTTCCTGCACCTGCAGTTATTCACCTGTCACAGGGGTTCCTAAACTTTTCAACCTTTGGCCTTCATCAAGAAAGAAAAATGACAAAACGTGCAACCTCTAACATCCTTGGTTGAGCCACACAAACAGCTAAAAAGTGAGTAAATAAGGGTAAAGACAACACACAGATTAATTTAATTTCAGCTCTTTCTACTTTCTTCTGGTGGTTTGAGCTTCATCTTTTTCAGCAACTTTTCAGCTATTTTTGCTAATTCAAGCATTTTTAAGCTAATTTTCTAATTTTTATGCTCATTTCTACTTATTTAAACCCAATTCAACAAATATGTACTCTTTCTAACTTGGGCTTATTTTTCCATTTCAGTCACATTTCAGCACTAAAAAAAAAAACTAATTTCAGCTGTTTTTCAGCAAGTTCTTCTGCAATACGCATAGTCAATGCATTTTCACAGGAAATGCCATTTCTCTAGTTTGAATTGAAATAGATCCAATTAAAATATGTTTCTGCATCCCTCTGTGATTTTAAGTTTTTATAATTTGTTCGACTGCTGTTTTCTGTGCCACCATGGCATTTTGTATTTCCTGTTGGAACTCGAATATTTGATTTTGTTTAACTTGCCGTCAAAAAAATGGTTGTAGATGAGCTCAGTCAGATTTAAAGAAGCAAAGCAGATGTATAGCTCTACAGACACCTCTGAAATGGTTCACTGCTCCAGCATTTTCATGCAGCCCCCGCAGCTTTAGGCAGCACGGTGCAATCATTACTGATTATTTTTGTCTATGCAAAACAAATTGTCAGTTTTCTGTGACAGATGTGACTAAAGTTTAAGTTTAGGAAACAGCCAGATAAAAATATTTGCTTTTGTGTCCAGATTAATTTAGTCCATTATTGAGCTTTTTGTCCCCAGAAGTGTCAACAATTTGACAACTTCTTGACTTGAGGCTTCTACAGAACATTTTATGTAAATTGTGTTTTCCTAAAGTCAGATTAGGCACATCTGCATGATGCATTAGTTCAGCCCGCTGCGCTTTGACATGGAACGATCTGGATGGGTTCGGTACAGATTATGTCATGATGACCACCTCTGCTGCAACACATCACATCACATGGCTTTGGCCTGAAATAGCACACAGAATCTGCCTGTAGGATGACTAATTTTAGATGATCACTTTTCAGGCAAGATTAATGAAGTTCTTGGTAGGAAAATTCGGATGGGAGGATGGATTTTATTCAATCTCAATGCACTCTAATCTGTAATCTGCTTTAACATCTCTGGGCTTGAGTGTTTCATTTCGATTCTGTTGCTTTTTACTCAAAACAAAAACATGTTTACTACAGGAAGTGAACAGCTGCCTCATTTGGCCTTCATCTTTCTATGGCCTGTGGCCCCAATCCATGTCTTCCTGTGGTACTTTGCTAGTGTTTCCCACTTCGGCTGCTTCCTGCACTGCGTTTCCCCCCGTGCGTACCAGGAAAAGAAGCGCATGACCATGATGAGTGCTCTCACCATTCACCCCTATAATCCTGCGGAAGAGAAAGGGCAGAGACGGCCTCGAGGCAGAGCCCTGCCGTTATGACCGAACACTGTGTGATTTTCTCAGCAGCACCCCCCACAGTATTTTTTTTTTTTTTTTGCATGACAGCAACTGCTGTTGATTTTTATTTATTTATTTATTGCCCTCTCTCTTCCCCTCCTTTTCTGCTTTTCTGGGCAAAAAGAGGGATTTTTCGTTGCACAGTTACGCAGGATAAATAAATAAATCTAATTACATAAGAGGCGCTTTGGTGAACTGCAGCCAGAAAGTCAAGTCAAGCACTAGGGTGAGCTCTCGTTAAGTGTGGCACTAGGATTTCCTAAAATGTTCTGGAAAAAAAAAAAAAAAAAAAAAAAGCCCAGTTGATCTTGGTCTGGGAAAAAAATGAATTCATCTCATTAGTAACAGTTTCTCTGCATAATTAAAGTAAAATATCCTCATTTGAAAGTAATTTAGAATTTACTAAGTGCAATGCTAATTATGATAATCTAGATAGTTAATTTGTTGTAAAGAAAGGGACATCATTTGACCGCAGAATCAGTCCAGCCGAGAACTCTAAAGGAACCAAACCATGTTTTCATGCCATCATCCTTCTTTGCGACCCACTTGTAGAACTCTTATTCTTTCGTCGTCATCTCATTTAGCTATCTTCCCATCACACTCCACAGCCTTCAGCCTTCATTTGTAGTGTCATGAAGACATGCTTTTTAGAGGCTGTATATAAAGGAACCCAAATATCCAAACTTGTAGCCTATGTCAGCCCAATCCACCCCACCCCTCAGCAAAGATTGCTACACTGTGCGGAGCTTCTTCTGCTCTCGATCAACCTTTCGTCCTCCTTCTAACATCCTATTCTTCCTGCAGTTCAGCACTGATCACCATCCGTCACTTTTACCCTCGCCTTCTGCTTTTCTTCAGTCTACATCTCCCTTTCTACCCACACTTTTATCTTCCTTGAAACATGTACATCTTTTAGCAGACTGTGTTGCCTATCAGTGCTCTCAGGACTCAGAGTTGCATTAGAACATGAGAGCCGTCGACACATGAGCTCAGAACATACACGTGACTGGTGTCTGATTCTGACAGAGCTTGTACAAATCCAGAAGACCAACCTCATGCTAACTCACAGCATCAGTACTGTTTCAGTAATCACACACACTGTACACTTGCACAATAATACCCCATACAACAAGACACACATAAGCACATGCTACCAAATGTTATTTTTGTTTAATTCATGCACATTCTTTGAAATATTTTCCCATAGTATTTATGAGGTTCCGTAAGATATAACATAGGATGATCTGAGTACCTGGTGGGAGTTTGAAACCATATTTGCATCACATTTTATTGCCTCTCATACTCACATGACGTGGTTGTAAACCTTTGAACTCAGCGTTTGCTTCCTTGAAATACAGGGGACAGTCAAAATGGTTATGCGAGATTAGCAGGTCACCGCTGTAGCTACTACTACTGGTTTGATTTAGTTTGGTTCAATAGTGCATAGTACACTGAGACTGATAGGAATTGGTACAATGAGTGATTTAATACTTGGGGCTGACAAAGTTTTTGTGGATAGTGAAGTCCTATGGGAACAAAAATATCTAAAAACAAGTGTTTAGTTTGTATCTGCTCCACACGTGTGACTGCTTATGTCAGGCCTCGTATTGCCTCGAATCCATCAGAAACACATTTTACTGCGCATTTATGCGAATATTTGCTGGTGCGTCTACCTGCATCTGTATGCTTAATGTGCACTTCATTCATAAACACTGTGACAGGACTTTTCTAGGGGCTGGATACAGTATGCACAGAGAGCCCATTGTTGAGTAGCCACAGGCTGCTGCTCACACATCAGACAGTATGGGAATCAGAGACTGACACCAATTATGCAGAAACGGCGGGACTCGTTGCTTAAACCGACATATCAGTGGGTTGCTGTTTCCCCTCCACATCATCTATAGCTCAAGGCTCTCTGAGTGCATGTGGGGAATGCAATGCAAAGGATATACAGAGATTTTTGTCAGTATGACTGGAGCATATTTTATCATTGAGCGCACCAAAATTTAGTTATTTTAGTTTAGTTTTGTAAAGATTTATAATCATTTATCCCAAGGCTCAGGGCAACACATTAGACAAGGTTCAGCTGTACAGACAAAATTAGGTGTTGTCCACATATCAGAATGACTTTATCTTTTTACCTTTGATTTTAAATAGAATCATTAAACATAGAAGACTATCAAGATTTTTGTTTCTTTTACAACTAGCAATCATCTATTTATTTTTATTACTAAAAGTCTGCTTTTAATAAACTGTCAAGTGTCAATTTATTTTAAAGAACCAAATATAGCTAGATTTTTTTTTTTTTTTTTTTTTTTTTTTTTTTTTTTTTTTTTTTATTTAATTTTTTGGTTTGTT
>JARVLU010000583.1:20040349-20054085 GCA_031762415.1 Simpsonichthys santanae | reverse complement strand
ATCTGTTTCATGTTGCTGCTGATCTGTTTCATGTTGCTGTGCTCATTCGTGCTCATCTGCTCACACAGACTCATGTTTGTGCTGTTCGGTGTATTGCTTTTATGCTATTTTATGCTACAAGTGCTTAGTATATTAAGATTTTTCTTTGTTCATATCTTAGATCTTATTACTGTTTTTCTTTTAAATTTTAATAATTTTGTTGGATGTAACTGGGACTCTGTGTACAAAATTTTGTTCCACCACATGTACCACATGTGGTGCAAATGACAATAAAAATTCTCTGACTCTGACTCTGACTCTGACTCTGAATGACAAATAAAGAACCTTGACCTTGACCTTGACCTTGAAGATCCAACTCTATTTCTATTAGGAAAACTTGTAAATACAATTAAACATTTTGAAAAGTATACAAGTTATCCAAATCAAAAGTCACCGCACCCATCTCTTAAATAAGCTGCACAATCTGAAGGGGCAAAATAGCACAAAGTATGTAAAACTTGTTGGATTGTAAAAAAATGTACAAAATATAAAAAGCAGAAAAACAATGGTGTGAAAGCCGAATCAGCATCCCACATTCAGAGGTTGTAGATGTCTATAATAGAATGTGATACACTATATCAGACAAATCCACAATCAAAAACGTACAAATTGACTCGAACTTTAAATAAATCCACCCTTTTTCTTGGAAAATGCAAACAGATCAAAGACTCAGATTTTGCTTCTTTCTCCACTGATCTCATGGCTGATGTGGGACATCAAAAAGTCTCATGCTCTCCCCGCCCCACTTGTCCTTTTCTGACATGGACATTAGTGCATCTGAGACATGTCCCGTACGATTGTCAGCTTCTTTCTGCTTCAAGGAGGAAGATTAGAAAGAAAGAAGCCGACAAGGGCAAAGGCAAAAGGAGAGCAAAGGGGAGAGGCAAATCTGTGGAGACATGAATGCGTAGCAGGTTTTTTTTTTTTTTTTTTTAGAAATAGAGCAAAAAAGAGGAAGAATGTGGGAACTAAAGCAGTGTCTTTACCCCAACGCCCCACGCTGTGATTATATTATATGACTGCAGTGTTTATGGAACCGAAGTGAGATGCTGTAAAGGTGTTTTATGAGCAACACAAGCGTTTGCATCAGAGTCAGTATATCTAAAAATGACACACGGAGAAAACAACAAAAGATTAGGAAGACAAACATGTCCATGTGAAGCTGTTTTATACAGAAGATCTAAAAGGCAAATGAAAAAAATAACATTTCTTTAGGTGCATTTCTCAAAATCCTGACAATTTGATTTTATTCTTATTTTATTGGGGTGTTGATTTTGTTGCATTGCACTCTGTACAAAGGCAAAGACAGAGAAATGTTTTTATCTGTGTCCACGTGTTCAACCTCACCTACACAAAAATAACTACAACTCAGTGAATTTTATAGATATTACCGTATTTTTCATACGCACAACGGGTTATAAGGTGAAACAAAACAGTCAGATAAGTCAAACCTTATTCAACTCATTCACAATAACTCTCAACAATATTCACTTGTACCACATCAAATCAATTCAAGGTCAGTAAGCACAATCAGAATTAATACATAAATCTTACTGGATTATAAGGATTATACTCTGGTCTTCAGTCCATCCTCATTCTACTTGACCTAAGTTCTGCCTTCTACATGATCTATCATTCCTTCCTCCTCAACAGACTACCCTCCATTGGCATCTCAGGTACTCCGTTAGACTGGTTCAAATCTTATCTCTCTGACCGCACTCAATTCATTCAGTTTAATCCTTCCATTCTCAGTCTTTTGTCATCTCCACGGGTGTGCCCCAAGGCTCTGTCCTTGGACCCATCCACTTCTGCATTTACCTCCTTCATCTAGGTCACATCTTCTGCAAATTTGGTGTCCAGTTCCACTGTTATGCTGATGACACACAGCTCTACTTGTCAACCAAACTAAACTCCACTCACCCACCCTCCATCCTCACTGACTGTCTCAATGAACTCAGTCCCTGGTTGTGTAACAATTTCCTTCAACTAAACAGTGACAAAACAGAAATCATCTTTGTCTGTACAACTCTTTGAAATCCCCCTCGCCTCGGTCAGGTCAAGAGTCTCGTGTCATCCTCGACACCACTCTCTCCTTCCCTTCACACATCAACAATGTTACTCAGTCTGCCTATTTCTATCTCCGAAATTCATTCAACCTTTATTTATACAGGTTAATCCCATTGAGCATTTGGGACTCATTTACAAGAGAGACCTGAAATTTTAACCGTCTCCGCCCTTCTCTCACACCCCGCTCCACTGCCATCCTTGTTCACAGTCTTGTGCCATCCCAGATTGACTACTGCAACTCCTTTCTTTATGGCCTCCCCAACAAATCTCTTCAGAAGCTACAGATGGTCCAGAACTCAGCTGCATGTGTCATCACTCAAACTTCCTCCTAACCACATCACTCCTGTCCTGCAGCAGCTCCACTGGCTCCCAGTTTAATTGTGCATCGTCTTCAAAATTCTTCTTCTCACTTTCAAAACTATCCACAAACTTTACCCTCCTTACCTATCTGACCTCATACACATCTCTATCCCCTCTCACTCTCTCAGATCCTCCTCTTTGCTACATCTCCATGTACCCTCTGCCAGCTTCTCCACCATGGGGAGCATGGCCTTCATCTGCTCTGCCCCTCATGTCTGGAACTCTCTACCGTCAGACTTACAAAACACCACCTCTTTTTCTCTGTTCAAGACTGCTCTGAAAACGCATCTCTTTAGATGCACTTATCCTTCTTAACTTTGTTTTATGTATTTTATATTCTTTATGTATTTTATATTTCCATTTATTCCTGTTGCACTGCATTTGTTTTTACACAATTTTATCTGATATGTTTCTTGCTTTAAAGTGTCCTTTGGTGTCCTGAAACGCTTTTTTTAAATAAAATGTTGATGATGATGATTGTTATTATTATAAGGCTCACTGTTGATTTTTGAGGAAATTAAAATAATTTAATTTTTAATTTAATTTATAATACGGTAAGCTAAAATTTTGCTCTAGTAAAAGCCAACAGTTATTTACCACACATACTGCAAGTGCTGATATATCATGTCAGATCTGGGATGTTATCACAGTTAGGATTGGACATAATGTAATTTTTATTTTTGTTTCTCAATATGAGGTAATTTTAGATGTAAAAATTCTGGCATTCCTTCAATGATCTGGGCCTTTGTTGATAGTTAAAAAAAAGATTGAATTGAATTGAAATAACTCCAGCTTTTTGGTAAAATTTCTCCCATAATGAACAAACTGTTTTTTTAGTCATGAAATTTTCTTCCACCAAGTTAAAAAAATATATGATCAAGCTGAGATTTTACTTTCAGGGATTTTTTTTTTTAAATAATAAAACAATTTCTTCAATTTCCAGCCAACTTGTTAGCACAAGACAGATTTAAGAAACTTTGTCATCAGAAACATTGTTTGTCTTACAGTGTGTTCTGTTCAGACAAAAGCGCTGACGAAGAAGAGCTGTCCAATAAAAACACCAAAGAAAAGTTGCAAAAAGACTTTTAATCGGCATCGTTTTAATCATTCTTGGTTTAATTTACACTTTATTAATTCATGTCAAAGGTAAACACATCTTGTGGTTCTCTTAAATGTCGGTAAATGCTTTTTGTCCTCATCTCGAGTCCCTTTATTAAAAAAAAAAAAACTAACAAAGAAGACAGAAGAGCACATTCTCTCAGACGAGCTTGCATATTCAGATCCTACAAATGACTCCATAACGAGTACAAAATCTTCTAAATGCCACATACTTGAAAAGCGCAAACACTTTCCACACACACACACACGTACAACTGTGTTTCACGCTTTTGTACACTCCCACAAACATACACTCACAAAAACACTCTTGCTTGTGCACACTCATACACATTCCATAAAATTCACATTACAATGCAGACCTCCTGGTTTTGCCCAACCGCTCGGGGTTCTTTTGTGGCTCATCACTGCATGCTGTTCAGCAACACTATCAGCCTGTATTTAACACGAGACTGTGCACGCTGACCTTCCTACTGACCGGTCAGAACCAGCATCTCAGTGTGGCGAGCTGAATCGTGTCTACTTGTCTACACGAGCAAAATGCTGCAGTAAAAATTCCACAGTTTGAAAAATAAATTAAAAAAATGGCACAATAGCTTATAGAGCAAAGGCCTACGAATGCACATCAATAAATAAGTTAGATAAATACTTTACTGTTTAAATAAAAACATTTAAAATGAAATTTTAAAGCACAACGTTGTAGTTTAATTAACACTTGCCTACGGTGTGTTGGATTACAATATAAAAAAGTGAACTTCTTATTTTCACATTCACACGTGTTTTGTTGTTTTTTTTTTGTTCTGCTTTATTTTGGAGTTTTTAACAAAATGGCGGCAGCGTTACTTCGAGACGCAAAGTACAATTTCTTCTCAGGCACCTGCCGCGCTTTGGCGACTGTATAGCGATGGCCGTCAGCCCCGATTGGCTGCGGACCTGTGGAGTGGAAAACGGAGCAGACACGGTTGCCAGGTTGTTTTTTTTTTTTTAAGAACATTGTAAGGTGAAGGGGCGGACTTGCTGCTGATGGAGGGTTTTGAAGAAATTAGAGGCGTTTTTGAATGACTACTGATTGCTGCAAGCAGGTTTTTTTTTATTTTTCCCATTTCTTTCGTTTTTTTTTAAAGCTTGACATCTGGAAAAAGCTACGAAGGTAAATGCACCGGAACAAAACACACGTCTACTGTGTCTAAGTGTCGACAGATTACTAGTCCAGGGTCTGTATTTTTCTAGGGTTGTTACAGTGTGAAGGCAGGAAATGCAGACAAAGGATTAGTTCTGAAAGGGCACTCACTCTCCTCTGAAGAAAGCAGCCGTCACAAAGCCAGGGGTATTTTTGATGTCTGGAGAAAATGGATTATTAAAAGGCCCACAGATACAAATTCTTATCCTTTTTTTAGGGGTGGGGGGTGGGCTTTATTACCAGCAGCTACCACACAGCAGTGTGAAAACATTCTACAGTGTCCCAGACAATGGCAGCAGTTCTTTATTATTCACTCATTATGTAAATGCCCCGGTACAGTTCCAGAGTCCATCTTACTTTTACATCAAAGTTGGGTTTAATGCGTCACCACGCTGGGATCCTTAACAAATATGAATCCGCCGCAGAGTTCAGAGCCGCCATCTTCTTCAAAGCTCGTGTTGCTTTCATCTGCTGGCCGCGTTTTTCGCTTCTATCCATGCTACAAAAAGAGTTTAGGGTTTCATGTCAGTCGGGAGAGCAGCACCAAGGTCTGACTCCGAGTGTTGGTTGTGATCTCCGTGTGGCCGTCGCACTTGCACGACGCGTTGCGCTGCTTGATGATTTCCAGCAGCAACCAGCGTACGCAGGTGTCGATGACAGCAAAAGGCCTCTTTTTTTTTTTTGTAAGTTTGCTCGTTAAATTTTTTTTGTCTTCGTCGCCGAGTTGCATTTCACCTCATCGAACAAGTTGGTGGACGCGAAGCCCTTTGGACGAGGCAGTCACCGCTCCGTGACGGTCGCTAGGACAACAGGACGGCAGACACGAGCAGCATGGCCACAGTGAGAAGAAGGCGGTCGCGTGATGGGCTGCTGCCACTGACACTTTTCTCCAGCTTGGGAACCTCGGGGTTAAACTCATCTGTATGGAACAAAGAAAAGGCACACCGATAACAAACCATTACAACGTTAATACTTTATCAATCAGTGTGCGATGCCTGCAAATTGTGCTTTAAATATGCAGAAAAGAGACTTTTCACAATTATCAACAAACCCCTAATTATCAGCTACATATGGTCTTCCCCCTGCGGGAGAGAGAATTAAAAAAACAGTCGTTTCTGATCTGTTTTATTTATTTATTTATTTATTTATTTATTTATTGCTGCACTAATGATGTTTTTTGTCCTGAAGGAATTTCAATCAAACCAAATTACTGTGTCTTTGCAACTGATTTGACAAAAGAGAAGCTTAGCTTTAAAGGAAAGACGAAGAAAGAGCTCGAACACATTGAATAATTTTCACTAGAAGTGGATTACAAAATCATTATGCTCATTCTCCACCAAATGCTTCACATTATGGCAACAATATTCTAAAATAGAACAAAAGGAACCAAATAGGTCTCATTAGTAGATTTCTGTGTCCCTCAATGAACCAACAGCATCTTGTAATAAATATATATATACATTTTTAAATGTAAAGTGTCAGACTTAAGGTGCTTAATGCTTGTGGGAGTTCTGCTCTGCAGCCACATGAGCAGCACCTGAGGATCATCAGCTTGATGAGCAAGAGGAGCACAAAGAGCTGCAGAAGACATCCAGCCAGTGCTGGAGCATCAATGTAAATAATTCCTGATGGTCACCTTAATTTCTTTAAGGGGTTTCAAACATTTGATAATGTCAATTAAAAAAAAAAATCAAAGCAATATGTTCATGGTTTTAGTATTTCACCCTGTTTTATGGCACCTTGATTTATTGTTTTACACACTACTCTTATTTTACCTGCATTTTTACTGTATTTTATTGTTGTCAATGTTTACTGTTGTGTTGTCTGTACTTTATACGTTCTGTGTGGAACAGGCCCCTCTTGTAAATGAGTATTCTTGTCTCAATGAGGCTGGCTAAAGGTTGAGTGAATGAATGTCCTCCTGTCCCTTGGATTCTTCTTTCCTGTACCTCCTCAGCTACCTCCACTCCTTCCTACCACTTGCCTGTCTCCTGCCATTGTTCAGACGAACACCTTCTTCTCCTGCACCATTTGGGACAGCTCTCCCCCCCTACTGACTCCTCCTTCCCTGGCTCATTGAATGATTTATCACCTTGTAAATAATCACTGTAAATACATTTTGAGTCTTTGCATCTGTTCTCCTTAGTCCTTGTACCTGGGTATGGCCGCAATCGTTACAGTGATTAAAGATACTCATTAAAGGCATTAATGGTACTCATTGTAATGTCATGAAGACAGAAAAAAAACATCAATAGTGCAAATGAAGACAAACATTTAAGGAAACCGCTACACTGCATGCAGTGTTTCCCTGAGGTCACTTGCCTTGCCAATGCGCTCATCTCTTTGGGGTTTTTTTTGTCAACAGGGCAAGGGATGGAGGGGGAGACACCTCTTTGCGCACTAGCTAAGCGCTGCCTTAGTGCTGGCAACTGTTGACCGGGGTGGGTGGGATGCATGAGAGAAGCAGTGCGCTGTCTGTAGCATCTTAGCTAGAGCGTCTGTATTGAACGCTGCTAGCTTAGCACTATTAGCGTGCTCTGTTCACACAAGGAGAACTGTTGGTCAGGCTACTTTTTGTTGCGCCATGCTCTAAAACAGTTATTGAATCAAGTGTTTGCACGCGTAGGTCAATGTAGATGTTTAACAACGCGTTAAAATAGATGTTTGTACATCAAACTTTATATATTTTACTGTAGAAATAAAGTCATTAGCAATAAGAAAAACTGTCTGGGAAGGGTTTTTAGGCAATGGAAGCACAAACTGTCTGCAGAAACAAAAACAGGCGAGGTGATAACAGAAAGAACGATCAGCTCACGCAAACTATTTCATGAACATGTAGAATTTAGTTCTGGGCGCAGATCGTTCTGCTGTTCTGGTTGACTGCCGTCTACGTCACACTTGTTCTTCAGAATCACAGTGCATGTGATTTAGTCACACTGCAGACACAACAGGCACATCTCAAACATTTAGGACTACATGAAGCTACATATCCACCAGAAGGAGACGACAAGATGCCCAGACGCTTGACTTACTACCTGTTTTTAATGTAATGAACTAATTCTTCCACATTTGTTTGCAGGTAGAAGTTCTGACATTCTCCAAGCTGCACAAACAAGCATATGTTCCATTTTAAGGAAAGCTTCGCTTGGAAAACAAATGTGTGGGAAGTAGCGGTTGCTACACGCCTCAGGCTGTAGCAACGTATCAAAGGTCCACAGCATGGCACTGAATACCACAGCACAAATTTTGGATTTGGCAATCAATTTCCTGTATATTCTTGTATATATGAAGCACAACAGAAGACACGCAGGGCAGCTCCTGTGTCTGCAGCAAACCACCCGAGGCATTTCCAGCCAGATAAGAAACATCAGCTCCAGACTGTCGATAAGTGAGAAAGGTTGTCTGGTCTGATAAATACTCACATCAGCTGCAAACACAGTGATAGGAGAAGTACAGTGAGCAATAAACATCATGACATAATTCAGGAAGTGTTGTGGCTATTGTTCCTTGTCCAACTTGAAGCAGTGATTTCACTGGATCATGAAGACAGGCTAAGTGGGAATTTGTAATTTGCATGTCTGTTTTTATGTTGACAGCGATGTGACATTTCAAGTTATTTTGACAGAAATCAGCATGACTGACTTTAGTTATCAGAATGTTAGCCCTAAATGCAACAAAGGCTCAAATGAGGCTATGAGTTTTGTAGATGTATGCAGCTCTGAATCTATTGTTAGCTTGCCACAAATGAGACTGAGAAGCTCTGAGTTCACTGAGTTCACAGAATGCGTATATTACTACTGTATACAAGTTTATTTCTTGCTCGGTGCACAGCATTTTCTAACAGATTCTCTGAAATCTGCACACAAAACAAGACACAAACAGATGCAAAACACACATTTAGACAAACTTACGGTAATCTCACATGTTTACTCTTGCGGAGCAGCAGCCGCTTGTCTGCAGACACTACAGGTTTGCAGCAAACGAAAGAACGCACCAGGTCCACAAAGTTTTTGCTTTTGCAAAAATAAATAAATAAATAAATAAATAAAAACCCTAAATTATAAATTAAAGTGGTAAAAAGTGGAATTAATGGTGTTTTCTTTTCCTAACCCATGTCCTCTGTTCATAGTTCATGACTAAAACGGCTGCAAGCACAATAAACTTAGGGGGGCGTAGAAAGTAAAATGGCAAATCTAAATATGTTTTATGTGGAGGATTCAACAATGTTAATTGCAGATGTGTGGAAATGTTTTCAATGGTGTGAAAATAAGTAATTAGACAATCTAACAGACTGTTAACATGCAGTGATCTTTTTATAAAAGTGATGAGAGCACTGCTCTCACAAGTATCAGCGTCTTTTTCACAAAGTGGGATGAATGCTTACAGTGGACGGCCTGGGAAGGATTTTTATTATCCTCTTGATTTTCTTTACCAAGTAAAGTAGCCTGACTGTCATTTTTTATTTCATACAAAGGTTAGTATGTACTGTATCTGTAATCTTCTCCTTTCATATGTTGTTTCATTATTAATGCTCACAAAGTTCAAAGGTCACAAGAAAAAACAAAGATGTTCTTTCCAATCTAAAACTTTATTCCTAAACTTTCTGGAGACATCGTTGTAAATTATCTTCTTATATTTATCTAAGAAAGTAACTAAGAACACATGCTGTTTCTGACCATAAAGAACAGACTGGGTGCTAACCTAAACAAAAGACAAAAGTTGATGAGGAGCATGTTTTTTGGCCTATAAGTCACAGTTGTTTTTTGTTTGGCATAATTTGCATGCCCTGTGACTTATAGGCTGAGATATGACCATTTTCATTCATTCTGACATTTTTTTTGAACAGTATAATTTTCAGTCACTAGATGGCAGCAAAGTATTAGTAGCAGTAAGGCATGCCGTTGTATCATGTAATAGGTAAACGTGGCTATAATGACAAATTCAAAAATGTTCAAACCAAAAACAACTGGACTTTACTCATTATTCTTTATTGTTTTTTCTTGAACAAACAAATGATTGTTTTTAAGTGTTAATCTTGTTAAAGTCCTCCCGTGCATGCTCCCGTGCCCAACATTTGGCAGTCCATTGATTTTTGGCACAACACCGGCCCATATTTCCGGGTTTGGCTCATATTTCCGGGTTGTTAGCGGTGTAACAAACGCGAAGCATCAGCTGTGACACATAATAGATGCAACGTATATGGCAAAGCAACATATCTATGGATTTTCTTCTTTTTTTAGACATATTTGGACTGATGCAACTTAATATCGGTGCGACGTGTACAGTGGAAAATACGGTCTATCTACAACTACATTAAGTTTGGGGTTAACCCACTTCAATATGGCTGCCACAGCTAATCAGCCTTAGTTTACACAATAAATGGCTTCACATAAATTAACTTTACAGATAATGAGCCAACATGTGTTGTGGTAGTAGTGGAGTAATTCACAAAATAACTGGGCCTTTTTGTAAATCTTGAAATTTCTTGCAGTTTTTGTCTTGTTTAAAGTGATAATTCAAATACAGTAGTTAAAAATGAGTTTTTAAGGAAAAGGTTACAAAAATAGATTACTGTATATATTTGTTTGAACAAGTCAGTTTAGAGAAAATAAGATTAGTTATGACCAAAATGACGAGTTATTGGCTGGTCTGAGTGGAAACCAAGGCCACAGCCTAATCCCACCTCAAAAGATTTGAACTATTGCTTTAAGTAAAATACTATCAGTGTGAATGTACGAGGTAAGTTATAACAGAACAGTGTTCCTTTTCAAACTGTTAAATAAGGAAACTGGGACCCAGAAGCTTAATAATAAAACTGTAAAAGGCAGAAGTGTAAACATATGTGATGAGAAGAGATGCAGGAAGTGCTGACGCTCTGCCAGTTTGTGGGCTGGTCTGGGCCTGAGGCTGAGTCAGAGAGCGGGTGTTCAGCGGTCAGGGGAGCCATCAGGAGTTCTTCTAAAGCTTGTGTGTGTCCATGCATGCGAGTGAATCTTATTACTCCTCCAAACGGATTCAGCAAAATGCATCACTTTGCTAGAGGCAATGAGTTTTTATGATTTCCTGCCTGTTTGTGTGCTTTTTAAAAAAAAAAAATTTAATTCTACGTAAGCCGGAGCCTGAGTTACTGCTGAGCAATTCGCCCACCACTGAGCTGTTCTTTCACTCTGCCCACCCCGCTAGTTTTATCCTTCTGTCTTTTCCTCCTCTTCATCTCTCTCTTTCCTGTTGCTTCCATTTCCTCTCTCTGCTGCTCACACATTATTTTTATTTTCTGCTTTTTCACTCTGTGATGATTACGGCTGGAGCTTTTTTTTTTTTTTTTTTTTTGGTCCCAGTTGGTCTCAGTTTCCATCTTGGGCAGGTCACACTCTCCCAGCTCTTGTCACAAGAGCTCCAAGAAACAAGCATGCTAAATGATTCCCGGCAAGAGGCTTTTGTTTGAGATGGGGATGGAAAAAGACAAAGGAGAAATAGAGGGTTTATGTAACCATTCAGCTGCACAATTGACTCACTCGCTGACATGCTGGCTTCTTGGGTAAACACGGACCTTTCATTTCTTACAAGACCTCCACTGACCTTGTGGGCTTTGCACAGATGAAGGAGGGAGGGTTTTATGTAGCTGTGCATCGCTTTGAGCTCAATCCAGTAATGATGAAATTATTTTGAGTGTGTGTGTCCACAAAGTACTCTGCATGCCTCACTGTGAGTAACTCATTAGCATCATTCTGCTATAAGACAACGTGAGGTGAGAGGATGGTGCAGGATCATGACTGCATTAATGCAGCCGATGGAGGAAGCAATTAATCTCATAATGACACTGACAAATGATCATTGTAATAAGATTAGAATTGAGGCTAATCCTGTTTCAGAGATTTGGCTCAGTCCCACCACATCATTTATTGTAATAATTACGTTATCATTACTAATAGCACTATGACATAAAAATTAAGGATTATGTTGCAAAGTAATACTTGAAAACTGGTGAAATCTACGACCTATACAGTGCAATGTTAATATTTAATATTTTAATTTGCTTACAACAACTTTAAAAAATAATTCAAACAGAAACACAATTACCATGGGCAGGATGTGGTTTGAGGTTGTTTTGCTACAAAAACAAACTGCATCTGTTAAATGTACTGTATACCTGTATTCTATGGTGGAGTATGAGCTCATAGGAAGCTACATGTAAATGATTCATCTGTTCTTTAGCTTGCAAATGGCAGAGTTCATATAAAACATTTCAGATTATGATTTGAACCACAGAACACTTTAAACCTCACTGCAGTCCATAGTAAGTTATTTTGTAAAAGTGTGTCTCAGTCGAACTTTTGCTTGATAAATGCACTTCAATGGTCAAATCAGCTGCATTTTCAAAAGCTGATACATGGAAACATGAACGCGCAGAGGGCGACTCGCTGTCCATTTTTTTTTTTTTTTCAAAATTTAACAAGATCACCACCTAAAAACAATTGTTTGTTTGCTCGACTTTATAGCAAAGGCATGTCTCAGTTGAACTTTTGCTTAATAAATGCACTTCAATGGTCAAATTAGCTGCATTTCACCGGGGCGGAGCAGCGAAACGAAGCTGATTTGACGGTTGCTCCAGGTAAACGACGGTGGCAAACTTTGGCAAGCCAATTGTGTCATTAATTGCTACTTTTACCTATTACATGTACAATGGCATGCCATACAGCTCAACTGCCATCTAGCGGCTGAAAATGGTAGTGTTCAATATTTGCAGTCAGAATGAATGAAAACGGTCATATCTCAGACAAAAATTGATCTATAAATATGGGAAAAAAATGCATAAACACATTGCTTCAGCATATTAATTGCAGAGCATGCAAACTATGCAAAAAACTACAACATATAGGGCAAACAATACAATACTATGGACATTAAAGGACAGCTGATTTGTTTTGCAGTCATCGTTTTGCTCATAAGAGCAAAAGAAATGTCACTTATGAACAAATTATGTTTGGATTGTTTTTATTAATTCATTCATTCAACCTTTATTTAATTAGGTTAGTCCCATTGAGCCACAAGGACTCATTTACAAGAGAGACCTTTAGCCAACATAACCTAAAAGACAGAAGCAGCATGGACTTTTCCACAATGATTTGTGCACAAATCAAGGATGACATTAGAGCTGTTTATTTCCGTCCTCTGAGAGTCACTCACCAATGTTGTGTATCTTGATGTTTGGCCTGACTGTGTAGTCGGGAGAAGTCTGACTGGAGTCGTCGTCTGCCTGGGAGGCTGAGCACAACACATGCACACAAAGACAGACAGATGGAGAGAGAGAGGCGGGAGGAAGAAAACAGACGAGAAACAGTTATGTGACAAAACAAAGAGCGAGAATGAGACAAAGAAAAAAAGATTGTCAGGCACTATTAAATTTTATACATCCATGAAGCGTGGGGGAGATAAACTGCATCTGCCTCGCAGAAAGAGTTAATCCACACTCCAACCTGCAGATTAAAAGCATTTATTGCCCACGTGGGGGGACAGAAATCATTACTGCACTCACCGTTTGTCTAGACGTGGAATTAGATTCAGCAGAGCCGAATGATCCGTGTGGTTTGTTGACGTTTGCATGCATCGGTCATGTTTATTGCACAAAATAATCACGACTGTGATATTCATGATGAAATCGCATTTACAAAAACAATGAAGAATCATAGTTTTGCAGCAAGAAAGTCATAAATATTTGCAGTCTCATCCTGAAGCATCAAACTGTCAGGGTTGCAACACAAAGGGGAACGAAAGTCAAAAGTGCTTCTGATTCAAAATGACTGCGCTCATCAGTACGTGCACACGCATTAGATGGATTTATGGCAAAGATACAGCCAAATATGAAACACAGATGCTGGATAGATGAGCAGCGACGCACGGATGTGCTGAGGTGATCTGTACACGGAGGCTGACTCTGGCCTGAGTGGGACGTATCAGGACTGACAAGGTTAGG
>JARVLU010000583.1:20018909-20035127 GCA_031762415.1 Simpsonichthys santanae | reverse complement strand
GGGGGGGGGGGGGGGGGGGGGGGGGGGGTGGATGGAAGACTTGAGGGAGGAGGTGAAGTAAGTGGAGGGAACAAGCAAGGAAGAATGAGACAAAGATAGCACCGCTGCACCTTTCACATGTGCACTAAAAGGAGTCTTCGGAGAGAGCAGACCATAATAAATAAAAGTGAAGAGGCAGAGCAGAGAATGCTTACAGACAGAAACACCCCCAAGAGTTCCCTGAGAAATACTTAAAAGTGAAAAGAATTAGAAAATTGCTGCAACGTTTCATTTATCAAGTAATGTCAGGTTTGAGTTTAGAAAATGTCCGTTCCCTGTTCTCTTCTGAGGAGCTGCAGGACTGAAGCAGGTCCAGGATGTGTCAGCTGGGTGCAGAAGTCTGCTGTGGTGGAAGAGGCTTTGGCTTTTCTAAGAGTATAAAAATACAATACCAACTGTCTCAAAAAATTACCATTCACGTTACTGGTTGTGCTTGTTAGGAGCAGGTCGTCTCTGGCAGACGCGTTGCTCAGCGTTGAGGGTTGTATGAGCTGTGAGACTTACAACAAACCATCCCTGGGTTTGTCGTGTTTAAAGTAACACATTACATCTGATTGAAAACTTTGTCGGATGGAACAGACTGTTGTAGTTTTTGTTTTGTAGTGAACACACAAATACTGTAATTTCTGGACTTTAGAGCGCACGAATATAAGCTGTGCCCGCTAAATTTAAAAAAGAAAATTAAAATTTTACATCTAGGCCACACTTGTCTATAAGCCGCAGGTGTTCACATTGCAATACAAGATATTTACACAGAAATGTTTTTTTTTTTAAAGTTTTTAAGTAAATACGTACCGGTAACACGCACAAATAAGTAAAATATGTATATATTTATATACAGTAAACATATTTTTTGTCTTTTTTTTTTTTTTGTCCGAACAGTGCATGTAACATGGTTGATAAAAAAACAAATGAGTAGTCTACCAGGAAGTCATTGATCACTACCCCCCAAGAGAGACGTGTATTGGGCAGCTATGTGAGCACATGGGTGTAATGAAGCTAAATGTTTTGGTGGCATGAAGATCGTTAGCCCATAAAAATTTTAAAAAATCCATACATGAGCTGCAGCATTGTGTAAGCAGCGGTGTTCAAATCACGTGAAAAAAGTAGCGGCTTATAGTCTGGAAATTACGGTATATGCTTTTCACACTTGTTTTTTTTAAAAATATAAATAATTAACAATCTGACTACTTTTACATTTGTCCCATTTTAACCATTCATACGTCAAAACGGTCCACTCATTCAGGAGGTGAGTGGACATTGGTTTTTGTTTTTCATGTTCTTAGCGTATTTGACTTTATTTAAAAATATGCTTCCCGAAGAAATACAGCAAGGTCGCTTCAAAAATATAGCTTTCTTTAAATTCTGCTTCCGTGTACTCGCCACTTTTGGCTAGTGTTCGGCTACTTTTAACTTTCACCTAGTCTTCAACGATTTAGCATTTAGCTAGCCTTTTGTTACATTTAGCTTTTTGCTACATATAATGTTTAGCTAGCTTTTTGCTACTTTTGTTTTAATAAATGAGATTTGATTTATGCTGATTTCAACATGAATTTCTGACATTTCATTGGCTGATGGAAGTGACATAAAATCTACTTGATGCAGAGTATTTTCCAAATCAAGTCCTCTGTTCATACATCCTTACACTGATGACAGCCATGGTGTCTTCACCAGGTCTATGGTTTGAATTTATTCATTCTTTAGGATAAACCAGTTTAATGATGAACACTTGAGTTGTGTTTACGGAGAAGTGGCCGCCAAACTGACCTCTTCTAATTTGCATAAAATTGATTTCAAAGAACAAAAGCTCATTACGTTTTTATACTAGAACCTTTTTGATGGTTTTTATACGTATTTGTTCTTTTTTTAATGCAGCACAAGAAGTACGGCAGATAATTTGAAAAAAAAAAAATTGCTTTGCTTTGCTGTGAAGAACTTTCCCAGTGTGGAAACCATCTGTGATGCACCAACAGTTCATGCTCAATAATCCAGGTACAAATCCAACAATGTTCAATCAGGTCACCTGGACGGTTTCTTTTTGTTGCTGAGACGTTTCATCCTTCATCTGAAGGACTTCTTCAGTCCGAGAAGCCACAAACAAACGGTTTGTTGGGCCCCAGAAACCATCTTATCACCAGCAAACTAGTTTTTTCCCACTACGTGGAGTGTGGTATTTGTGGGACTCCACTCCGAGAAGCCACAAACAAACTGTCTGATTGGTAACTCTAAATTGTCCCTAGGTGTGAGAGAGAGTGTGAATGGTTGTTTGTCTCTGTGTCCTTGTAATGGACCTGTCCAGGGTGTCCCCCGCCTCTCCAACAGTGATTGCTGGTTATGGGCACCAGTGACCCCCGTGACCCAAAAAGGAAAAAGCAGCTAAAGATAATGGAGGGATGGATGGACAAAGGTTTTTATTTTTTTTTTTTTTAATAAAAAAAAAAAACCTGGCAGTAAAGGCTAAAAGTATCTTATAGGCTATGACTGCTGGAGAGTTGGTGCTCAAAATTTTGGGAGAAAATAATTGCTTTGTTTTGTAGTCTGCAGTTTTCTGTCATTTAATCCATGTAATAATTTAGCAAAATTGCATGAAATGAAATTAAAACCTGAGCATTGTGGACCATTGTGCAAACAACACAAATGAAAATGAAAAACTCTCCGTGGTATTTTCTTCACAGTCCAAGAAGATGGAGCTGTTTGTTCTGCGGCAGGTTCCTTTGACTCCAGAGGCTCGAACATATTGTCAAAATCCATCTACAGCAAATTGTTGCTTCTAACAAAAGTAGTGGAGCGTTTTAACAAAGGAGTAATGGAATCAGACCGAAAAATCAATCATCTGCTGTTTTTTTTTTTTTTTTTTAATACGACTGGAAGGTACGATGTGCGAACATTTAAACTAGAGGCTCGGTTAATGGAAAAATATTACAAGAAAGCTAAACTGCATATTCAAAGCAAAGTCATTTTAACATAATTACACCTTCTCTGTTATGTGGTTGGATTTTTCATTACAAGTGCATTCATTTTGTATAAAAAATTAAAGTTGTTTCTGCTCTGTGCGCTCTTATAAAACAACTAAGAACTACAGTATTTAGAGGTGAAAAGAACATTCTAAAGTGAGCTTAACTTAATTTTTTGCACAAAGTTTGGAACTGTGCATGGAGTGATCTAGTTTTAATTATCAGCACACTTCATCACAATCTGTTCCCAGTTTGGTTGTTTTTAAAAAATGAAGAATTTAGACTTTTTGCGCAGCAAAATAAATAAATAAATAAATAAATAAAAAATCCTTCTCTTGCTGTCTACCTCTGCAGTGCTCCAGTGAAATGCATTAGGGAGCTTCTCTCAGTAATGATGCGGTCAGCATGGCATCGTTGCAGACGACCTACAAACACTCTCCTGGGTGATCAGCATCGGCCTCAATGCATGGGGTGCCGTCTGTAAAGTTGCTCAGTCAAAAATTAACATCAATATTTTGATTTATTTAGCTTTTAAAAAGAAAAAATAGGTTTTTATGTCAAGGTCATATTTTCATCATATCATACATTTGTAAATGTCATAGTTTAAAACTAAATATTTAATTTACAAGCCAAATATTTTGCTTACAAACTAAATACTTAACTTGCAAGTTAAATATTTAGTTATTAAATTAAATATTTAGGTGTAAATAAAATATTTAATTTCAACCATGGTATAAATTAAATATTTAATTTACACCTAAATATTTAGTTTACTAACTAAATATTTAATTTCTAAGCTAAACATTTAATTCCTAAACGAAATATTTAATTTGCTAACAAAATATTTAGCTCAGTCCTAAATATTTAACTAGCAAATTAAATATTTAGCTAGCAAGTTATAAATTTATCTAACAAGTGCAAATAGTTAGTTGGAAAATTAAATATTTTGGAGGGGGAATTAAATGTTTAGTTTGTAAAATATATATTTAGGTCCAAGCTAAATATTTAGTTAGCAAATTAAATATATTTAGTTTAGGAATGTAATGTTTAGCTTAGAAATTAAATATTTAATTTACTAACTAAATATTTGGCTTGCAAGTTAAATATTTAGTTTGTAAACTAAATATTTATCTTGTAAATTAAAGATTTAGTTGGGAACCATGACATTTAATAAATGTATGACTAACATGGTGAAAACATGACCTTGGAAAAAATAAAACTATATTTTTCCTTAAAGCTAAATAAACCAAAATATTGATGTTAATTTTTGACTGTGCAACTTTACAAACGGCACTCCATATCATCATGAGGATAAACTGCCCATGTGCAAAATGTCGGGACTCAAATGCCATCGACCAGACGGTCTGTTTACCACCACCAAGACTCCTCAACTCAAGTCCCCTGACAGGGACGGGCAGCACTTGGCTGTTTTTCTCTTTACCTCAGCACCAAAGCTCATTACTCGTGCACACATGCAAAAGACAAAGCCTGGGAGCACACACACACACTAGATCTCCTGTGAGTCATCACTGATTGAGTTAACGGTGCAATTAACGACCTAGTTTACAATGTTTCGATCCAAAATGGAGGACTGGGGGAGAAACAAGTGCTGAGTTGGTGTGTGGGAAGAGGCCAACGCTGCAACACTCCTCTGTCACTATTAAACCACTGGGAGCCATCCGTCGTTTCGGCCACTTGGGCCTCGGAAAAAAAATGATGAGCAATCCTTTTACTTTTACGGATTTAAACATAAAAGTTTGTTGTGCAGCCTTCTGTGTTTAAAAGGTTATTTTCCACATTTCTGTCAAGTTTTTAGGTTTTTTGGGTGTGGGGGGAAAGATTTGCTATTTTTTTATTTTTATTTTTTGTGTCAAATGCATTTTGAACTGCTGCATTGTTCATCCGCTGATGTCACTTTAAAGCAAGTCCAGTTTTTTTTAAACCAACCACTTCAACAGCAGTTTATTGAGTTAAACCAATCACATGACTGCCTTTACGCCCATTGACTGACCTCACTGTAGACACAGCAATTTTTCATGTTAAGGTTTGTTAAAAAAAAAAAAAAAAAAAAAGAGGCTGTGGCTAAAAACACTGAAGATGATTCTAATGAATTATTGAATTAATCCTCAGTTTTATATCTACACTGTAATGAGATTTGAGATTAAACGTCCCAAACTGCTCGGAGACATTCTCTGCTGCGCTGCTGAGAAAAGCTGAAATGCCAAAGCTTTCAAAAACGACTTAATCATTTCAGTAATTAAAACATTTGTTTTGATGGCGGCTGGTCGTGACATTTTCCCTACAGGCTAGCCAAAATAAACGGAAACAACTTCATAAATGAATCACTGAACATAAAGCTGCCATGGTCTGACGCTGCAAGGAGCACAATTTTATTGATCTGCTGTGATTGATTTCTTTGATTTCTCCTCCTTTGTTTGAGAAAGGGGTTCTCTTCAAATGCTTTTCCACGACTGAGTCTGAAATTGTTTTTTGAATAAATAAAATCATTACATCTGATTGTCCTGTAAAATCTATGAACCCAAATAAAAGCTATTTGTGTTTAACCGAGAACTGTTTTGTCCAACACCAAAATTTAAAATGTTGCTTTAACACCAAGAACCATACAAAAAGGCACATTTATTCAAGAGAAAATACAAATTTCTTTGAGTTAAAACATAAATTTTAATGTGTGATGTACAAAGAAAACCCTGAAGAGGTTCTCTGCTCTCTAGGAACAAAACTGGGCTCATAAGAAGTGAGAGTGGATTCAAAACCAGAGTATAATATTAACTGTTTGATACAAAGGCAGTGATTTTAGAAAATAAAACATAAAAAATGTAAACAAAAAAATGTTCTTAACTAACTGATATTGCCATCTATTGATTATTACTAGCAATTACCGTATTTTTCGAACTATAAGGCGAACCAGATTATAAGGCACATTAAGCAAAACAAAAAAAAGTCAGATAAGTCAAACTTTATTCAACTCATTCACAATAAACACAAAATTAATTTGAGGCCAGTAAGCACAACCAGAATTAATACATAGAACACACCTGATTTTAAGGCTCACTGTTGATTTTTGAGAAAATAAAAGGATTTTAAGTGCACCTTATAGGCCGAAAAATACAGTACTATAGTGCTCAACTATATGTAAATGAAAAACATGTGAAATATGAAACATTGAGTTATTGGTCACAATCATTAAATCATTTTATTATATAGCCCACAGTGAAAGAGAGAAAATAATAAATCCTAACATTTAAAAAGCAAGAACAGAATGAAATATGATTCCGTGTTCATAAATGTCTTTGATGATTCAAATAAAGTCATATTAAATTTGAAATTCACGCGTCAATGTCCAACCACAGGCTGCCGTTTGCAACACAACAGGTGTGGACACGAGCCGACGCTCAGCTGTTATCAGGCGTCGTGCTAAAAATAATTTTTGCCTCAAGCAAACAGATTTTGGTTTCTATGCTGCTGTTGGCTCATTTGTTTTGAGCAGCGAGGGAAACTGAATACGATCAGGATAATGATGCCATTTCAATATCTCCGACATTTGGTTTCATCAGCTGCAAAGCATTATGGGGTTATTGCCATTTTCTTTGAAGGAAACCTGAAGAGGCATTTATTGGTTTTGATTAATCTGTGGAGATAAAGTTGCTCCTAACAGAATGTTCAAACATCCAACAGTAGTACAGATACTTTAAAATATTATATCTTCCAACTTGACTTAAAAAAAAATAAATTATATAAATAAAGTATTTATATGTATTTTTTTCCCCCGAGGCCTTTCAAGGGGCTTTCTGTGTAGTTTTTAAGCACTAGCATTGCCTTTTGGCTCATTTAAATCACAAAACAGAAGTTTTCAAAGGTGATGAGAAACACACCTGTTAGAAAATGTTAAATGATCTTCTCACGTTACTTTGAACATCAAGAATAAACTCTAATCAGAACGAGCTGGCTTCATTGTGTTACAAAGACCACCAGCTGGACATCCATCATTTAATGGTCCTGTTGGTTCATGCTGATTATTGGAGTTGCGAGGAAAAAACAGTAAGGCTCCCCTTATATACGCTAATAAATAGTTGAAAGATACGTTATTAATTTCCCTAGAAACACTTTTTAAATCATTAATAACTGCTTATTATGCATTAATTAAGGGTGACAGAGACAAAACTGACCAGTTTATTGCCAAATAGTTTGCCAAATCTGTTCACCTATATATTTAATTTAGAGTTGTTCAATTAAACATGTCAGACTAAGTTACCACCTTGTAAGCACAAATCCTATTTATTTAGCATATAATATTGTACTTTATCACTGCATTTTAAGGATCTACAACTTATATAATATCCTACAAAATTAGGTTTACAAATTATTATTGTGCTTACTTAGTCTGAAATGTTTAATATAAAATAATGTATAAAGTATTATATTATTATTATATTATTATTATATAATGTATAATATAATACTCTACATGAAATACATAGGTGAACAGATTTGGCTCACTATTTGGCAAGAAACTGGTCAGTTTTGTTTCTGTCACCCTTAATAATGCATAATAAACAATTATTAATGATTTATAAAGTGTTTATAGAGGAATTACCAACGTATTTATAAACCGTTTATGATCTATAAGGGGAGCCTTATTGTAAAGTGGCACCAAAAAAGCTTTTAAATTCAAATTTAAACATTTTTAATGTTTAATAAGCAGGTTTAACACGGGCAACAAGCAAAACAACCCAAATTTTTTTTTTTTTTTTTTTTTTTTTTTTTTTTGTGCTGCAGAAAATCTCCATTTGATGTTTTGGAAGAACACTAAACTAAGGATGGTCAGTGAGTGTAATGAATCTTGGCTGAGCCCTTTCTTTGAGGAGTCTGTGTGTTCTGCTTGTTGGCTTCCGCCAGGTGGTTATTGAACTACACAGAGTGGCTGAAACATTAGCAACTTGATATTTATGTTTATCACAGCAACTTTCAGTTTTAAAAATGATTTGCTACAATGAGAACAGTCCAACAGAGAAAGCAAATCCTTCCTTTATGAGCAACAGAAAACTAAAAATAAATAAAAGCTTCAGAGGTATCACAAGCTGGTCTGTAATCACGGACAGTCCTGATTAGTGATGTAACCCGCTGTGCTCTCGTTGTGATTACCTGTGACATGCAGAGATAAAAAGCGTCCGTCTCTTTCAAACAGCGGCTCTAATTGTACCTCACTGTTAAAGGTTTGATCCGACTCATCTGCTCTCTGCTGTCTCCACCTGTCCTACTCCGGCAGCTCCCTCTCCAGCCTTGTTCTTTTATTCTGCTGAGCAGTGTTTTCAGATCATAATAAGCACAAATCATTCTCCTGCCTCAACTCTAATAAACTAAACCAAAGCTGTAAACTGACTGTGGGTAGTGGCATTGTTTGTCTTTATAATATAAGCTCAGTTTACTTTAAAACACACAGAATGGGACTGATAAATTATTTCTAGAATTTAAAAAAAATGGATTATGACTGTGATTAATCTTTCAGCAGAGAGATTATAAATGGAGCACGGACAAGCTTTTTAAAGAGGTAAATGCCCAAATCCACAAAAATGAGTAGATGTTTCTTTAGCGGTCAAACACAAAAGTTATGAATGAGTTGATTATGTGCATGAATGTACAGTACATTGATTTTATATGTATGCTCCTTTTTTTTTTCTACTTGTGTAATAAGCATCTTGTCATGCATCGTCACATTTCAAAGTGAAATGACCACTAAACAGTTGTATTTTGTGCCATAATTTCACTTTATTTATATTAAATGTTCAATGAATTTAGAGAAACTTTGAGTCAAGGGTTATTTTCCTTTTTTAAATACTGTAAATATTGTGTGTTCTTTCAGCAAATCAACAAAACTGCTGTGAAGTTAGCCACAACCAAACGTTTTAAAAGTCAAGTCAGTGACCCTTGGCATTCACAGCTTTTGCTAGTACTTTGCAAGAAAGATTATTTCAGGTCATATACGTTTGCTACCACTGCTACACAAGGAGAGTTCATGACGTGCTTAAGAAAAAGTATCATTTGAACTGTTATACTGCCATGGTGATGTGTATGGAACTTATACGTGGATGCTGAGGCAGAGCAGCTCAATTAAAAACTGAAATTTATTCATATAAAACATGCCTTAAAGAACATGACGTGAACAAAAAAAAAAAAAAAAAAAAACACAAACCATTTTGAAATACTGTACTGTTTATAGAAGCTATAAATAAAAAATACAATTAAAAGTAATGAAAAACTCACAATAACATGTAAATATGGTTTAAATTGTACTAACCTGATAGATTTGAGTTTGTAAATGTTAATAATGAATCTTCTTCTTACACCATAATTATTCATGGAGTTCCTCAGGGTTCAATGCTTGGACCAATACTCTTTGTTTTACATACGCTTCCATTAGGCAAAGTTATTAAATAGCATGTGATAAATGCTGATGATAGTTATCTATGTGAATGTTTTAAAATAAATAGAAACCGTCCGGATGACCCGACTGAGAATTATTGGATAGATGATTGAGCATGAACTTTGTTGCCTTGAACCACTTTGTGGCTGCCTACCTGGGAGGAGTCGATGACGGACAAGACAGCCCCCAGAAATCATCTTAGCTCCAGCAAACTGGTTGGTCCAATTACTGCTTGGTGGGGAATCAGTTTACCGGAACTCCTCTGACTGATGAAGCCCTCTGGATAGAGGGCGAAACATTTCTATAAAAAAGAAACTGTCCAGCTAACCCGACTGAGAATTATTGAATTTGTCAATGTTTCTGTTCAGTGCCCTGAGATGACTTCTGTTGTGAATTGGCACTATATAAAGAAACTGAATTGAATATAAACAGAGCTCACTAGAAAGAGGTTAAATCAATATGATGCAAAAAGGTCTCCATAAAAACATAAATACAAAAATAAACGAAGAAAGACTTAAACTAATGAAGTGAGGATGATATAATCATTTTCTGGGTTGTGTTCAGAAGAACATAATTAACTTAATGTAGTTTGTTGTCTGATACTAAAATTGGACACTATTGGTGACTATTATTTATTTTATAAATAAACAAAATCTGTTTGCTATTCTGCTAATTTTGTTAATATATTAAAATAATTTCAAGAATTTTGAGCGAGTTCTGAACAGCACTGTTGGTAGTATCTTTTGGTTTCTCACACAAGTAGAAAAATGTTTCCAGTCTTCATCAAGGACACAGATTTTACAGATTTACTGTAAATCATCAAGACTTTTGAAAGGGCACTCAAAATTTTCAACTTAATTTATTCAACTTTGAGCTACTTCTAATCAACAAACTCAAAGTGAAAATGTTCTTGCATACATTTTTTACTAACCAGGGACAGCAGTGGCAGAGCTTTGTGGCAATTAATACAGGGTTTATCCTGTTCTTTGGTAATAGGGAAGAAATTTTGTGTTTATAACACATTTATTAAGTTGTGAACTGAAAGTTCAGGGTCCAAGAAGCTGATTTTAGGCAGAAAAGACAGGGACAAAAAAAAAAAAAAAAAAAAGAAAAGACTGACAGGAAAAAGAAGCTGTGACAGGTAAATGACAGTACCACATCCTCAACAATGACACCAAGCAACTCATGCTGACCCACCTGCCAATATCCACAAGCAAAATACTGTATTTCTTTTGCTAGTCTCCAACTGTGTAACTGCTATAAAAGCACAAGCCACAAAATCAAGGAAAACGCACACCACAGTAGAGCGTGCACAAGAAAGGAAAAATGGTATTATGACAGTGCAAATCAAAAAATGAAACAAAACATGTATGCAACGTGCAACACAAAGAAACACACAAGAGAGGCTTGTGATACAAGACAACAGTACCACTTATGTTATCTTTATTAAGTTTGCAAGCTTTGAAGTTCAGTGTGCGAGAGGCTCGGCTGCTCTCTCAGGAAGCCAACCGCAGCAGGGAGTTCATTTTCAAAAATCTCAGTCTTTAAGGCCCTATTCAGGACTGGCACACAAGTGAGTGCAAAAATAAATAAAAGAAAAGAGAACAAAGAAACAGAAGAAAAAGGGAGAAGCAGAAATAAAGAAAGCAAGATGAAGGAAAATACTACTGGGTCAGATAGGCGGGCCCATATTCAGTCAAATTCTGCCTAATGGAACCAGAATAAGCAGATCTTTTATCTCCAAGTCATAGCAAATGCAATGTTTCTCCTACAAAGCCCCCCTGCAGATCATTCGACACACACACAAATACAAAATGATGGATTTTCAAGAAACCTCTAAGAAATATGAACATTCTCCCTGATCACTCAAGTTAGCTTTGTTACAACTGTTATAGCCATGCGCCATAGCACACGTAATGTCTGCGATTTGTAAATCTTTATACTATATTGTCCAATCACAATATTTCAGTGGGTACTTGACACCAGTTGGTGCTTGAAACCAGCACCAGCAGGAGATTGATCTTTTCATGCTGAAACACAATATAAAGGACTGGAGGCTTGTCTGGGACTTGAGCTCAGGGTTTCTCAATTCTACAAAAATAATGTAACACCTAAATGTCTTACTGTATATTCTATGAACACTCACATATGGCAGATTGTTGTTATTCTGTTTATTGGCCAATGCTAAATAGGACAACAAGATTTGGGGGCTCGTCAAGGATTTGAGTGTAGGGTTTCTCTAACCCACAGGACAACCTTACCCTTCAATGTTCATTCATTCTTTCAAGCTTTAATTATACAAGTTAGTCTCGTTGAGCCTTGAAAACTCATTTACAAGAGAGACCTGTCTTACTGTGTATCTCATAAAACTCATACAAGATTACAGTAGTCGCTCACTTATCGCGAGGCTACGTTCCAGACACCCCCACAATATGTAAAAATCTGCAAAGTCAGGATGTTATAATTTATTTTAGTATTTAAATATATTGTGAGGCTTTATAAACCCTTCCCACCCTCTTGCAATGTTCTTAACAATGTTTTAAGCTCTCAAAATGCTCTAAAAGAATACAGCAAAAGAAAGCAGACAGACTGATGTTATGGTTATTGAGACAATCAGTGCCAGGGAGTGGACTGGCCATTGGGACGCCTAGGAAATATCCTGGCTTGGTTTGGCTCAGTTTGAGTTAAGGCTCAGTTGGGGTCGTGCTTGATTTATTAAATAAACAATCCATACCATTTACTCTGGTATCTGCCTCACTGAAGCTCCCACAGCAGCGACAGGGAAAGAAAGACCATCCCCAGCCCCTACTTTCTCTTTTTGCAGCTGTTTGTCACAACAGTGCAGAGAAACACAACAGGTCGTGCACCTGCCTTTTCTATTTCAGAATCAGAATAAGCTTTATTATCATTGTATCAAGATACAACGAGAATACAGAGCAGAGAAATATAGAGTTTATCTGCTCTGCTGTTACAAACGGACTCAGAAAGAGAAAGGAGGAGGCCCCTCCATGATTAGTGAGCTGGCCAGGCCACCGGGAAACAATGTGTACAATTATATGTTGAAAACCTACGAAAGAGAGAGTCTGCAAAAGTCGAAACGCAAAATCGAGGGACTACTGTATTCCTTTTTATGCCATTCCTTCATTACTGCTAAATTGAACATAGGAATTGAGGCTTGTCCGACATCACAAACCAATGATTCCTAAATGTCAACATCGAAATATACCCTTATGTAGATATTTTTATTTAAAAAAGGGATGAATAATTATGTGATATGCCATGTTTCAATACACAGAGACAGAATTGCATAAACTCTGCTTATCGGACCTCCTTAAATACAGTAATCCCATTACTTTCTTAAAACAATCCATTATGCTTTAAAATGTACCTCTATTTATATTTTAGCTAACAGCCCTCCAGCTTACACAGCAGAGTGGTCATCAAGTAATTATTTACACGTTCCACCAGAGAGCACTGATAAGGCCCCGTCTAGGAGAGAAGAGCTGCTTTGGGGGTGGGGGTGAGGAGAGTCTGCTCAGGTAGCATGTCAATCTGTGGCCCATTAGCAGGTGATGCCAGGCAGGCATGCTCAAAGCAGCTCCCCAGACACAGCAGACCTCTCTCCTCTGAATAATTGACTGTCTGCTGCACATGTCTTCTCACTTTCCTCTGTGGCTTTCGTTCTCTCCGTCCCTTTGCCTGCAAGAATCTCTCCCTTCTTGCTTTTTAAGTTTACATGCTTTGTGTTCTCTTCGACTGCCTGAAATCTAAATCTCCCAAGGCTGTCGACAGTTGCTTGCTCATAGCCTATAAGTATAGCAGTTATGCAACTGAGGACAGAAAAAAAAGAGCATTCTGCAGCTGCTCCATGTAAATGTGAAGCATTCTGATGGAGGTAAAGATGCCAGCGGCATGTTTATTTCTTCCAGGAGAATTTCTAACACCACGGCGGCTGCAGCAGGAAGACGATAACTGCGAGGGAGACTGAGTGCTGGTGTAGTGGGGCTGAAATATTACACGCCAAGTTTTAAAGCAACGTTTATGGACAATGTGTAGCATTCAGTATGCGTTGCGACCAAATTATTGCCATTTTATGTTCGGTCAGGTCATATGGACGGTTTCTTTTTTGTTTTGTTGAGACATTTCGTCCTTCATCCAAAGGACTTCATCAGTCCGAGGAGTCTCAACAAACTCATTCCCACAAGCAGCACACTCCTATAGTGGACCAACCAGTTTACTGGTGATAAGATGGTTTCCCTCTCCCCCGTTGACTCCTCTGAAGCAGCCATTGCCAAAGTGGTTCAAAACATCAAAGTTCATGCTCAATAATCCAGGTAAAAGAATCCAACAATGTTCAGTCAGGCCATCTGGATGGTTTCTTATGGATTAATGAGCACGTTTGAACCACGTTGGCTGTGGCTGCCTCAGAGGAGTCGATGGGGGAGAAGCTGGGCCCCGGAAAACATCTTATAACCAGCAAACTGGTTTGTCCACTACATGAATGTGCTGCTTGTGGGACTGAGTTTGTTGGGCCTCCTCGGACTGAAGAAGTCCTTTGGATGAAGGATGAAACGTCTAAAAAAAAAAAATAATAATAATAATAAACATCCAGAGGACCTGACTGAACATTGTTGGATTTTTTTTTTTTTAACCTCGATTATTGAGCATGAACTTTGATGACTGTTTTATGCGTTTACTAAACTAAATTAGCTTCTCGGCCATCATGAATGAGGCTGACTCCCAAAAGCTATCAGGTGTTATTCAACAATTACTTTTGTGCCCATCTTGAATTGGGTTGACTTTGAAAATTGTCCAGCGGTTCAGAAGGTATTTTACTAACACTATCCCTGCCTTTTATGGTGATACCACCCAAAATATTAACTGAAAAGATTAAATGATGAAATTCCATTTGGTGTTATTTATGCCTTATGAAGATGTTTAACAAAATTAATATATTTAGGATTGTTCCCCTCAACAAGTAAGTACCTGCCAAGACATATTCACAATAACCAGTCAAGTTTTGACATAAAAAATTACATCTTCCATGCACGGAGACAGCTTGTATAATGAGCAGGCTCTCTAAGGAAGACACAAAAAAGGAACGTGCCCGCTCTCTCAATAGCCACAATAACCACCTTTCTGAAAATCCAGCCCAACGTTGTGAAGAGGCACAATACATTATCTTGACGAATCAAATAAAATTCAAATGCCTCTGTGCCTTCATTTCATGTGAAGCCCAGCATCTGGCGAGGGCCATTAATGAATGCCGCCTCGTGCAATCTCCTAAAGGAATTGCCTTGTCTTGGGGTCCACTGCTGCGACTCCTGCTCAGCAGAGGCAAAATGATTACTGGAAAGATTAAAAGACAGAACAAACCCGAGTCTGAGCATGATGGGCAGCCAGCCTCCCTGATCACACATAAGATAATTGGTGCAAAAGAAAGGGGATAAAATAAAATAAAAATCCCCATTTTTTTGCTATTTTTTCATGCTAGGCTTTAGAAGGACTGGGCAGCAGATCCCTGGCGTGCTGTCACACCTCCACAGAGAAAACTGCTTGAAGAAGCTGGAACAAAGCCGGCGCACTGTAAGTTATGATGCCTGTGTGGAAATGTTGCCTCTGTGCGGCTGGTGATGAGTAAACGGCACATTTGGCCGTTCTTCACACAGCTGGTCAGATATGGTGGAATATTCACCGCCAATTTTACCACCACACTGGCACAGTCACACAATCTCACACAAAGACAAGCACACACTCTTCTTTCTCACTCCAAAACAAACACTCTTTCACTCCAGTACACATGCAAGCTTTATCTCCCTGTCTGACTACGCCTGTGCATCTTTTTCTCCTGTATTTCCCCTCCCCCACCATTTGCTTGCTCTCTACACCATCTTTCTGTCTACAGCTTGTTGTTATCTCCATCTCTTACCAGCGATGGGCTCGTGCCCTTTCATAATTCATGGAGTTGTTCTTATGGCTCAGGCAGCCATGTCGGATGTGAATCTTTTCACCTCATTGGTTCACTCAACCGGCACTACCTCAGCCGGGGACTGGAGGTTCCTTCTCGAGCTGCTGCTCCAAAAACTAAACCTACTTAACCGAACAACACGTGAAGATCGCTCTCTTTATTTAGTTTGAAGGTGATTTTGCTTTTGTGAAGGAAGCAGAAACATAAGAAAAGTGTTGTAAAGACATGAAGCTATTTACTTTGTACTTTATTATATTCTTGAAACTGTGGTATGATTGTACAAGCATTTTCTCTTTCGGATACCTAAAGGTATCAGTACAAGCGTTATATTTCTTGTGAAAATTATAGTGATATTAAATTTTATTTTTTCACTTTTATTGTTACGGAGCACAAGGGAACACAACTTTAATTTTTTATAGTGTATTTTCCCTGATATAATTTAATATAAACGTTGAAAAAAGTGGTTCACAGCAAGGATATTTTGGCATTTCACAATAATAAATCAATATACCAGTTGGAAAGATCAGAATAAAATAAAATAAAATATCTTAACAGGGTGTTTAATTAATGGCCTCTCTCTGATTCAATTCAATTCAATTCAAAAATACTTTATTAATCCCAAATGGAAATCAAATTTTGTAACTAGTTATCATATCATTAAGAGATGTTATAGATACTGATGGTTGTAGGCAGGAAGGTCCGTCCCACATCAGATCTGAAGAAACTGGCCGCAGATGCTGTGTGATCTTTTTTTTTTTTTTTTTTTTTTTTTTTTTTTTTTTTTTTTTTTTTTTTTTTTTTTTTTTTTTTTTTTT
>JARVLU010000583.1:20004609-20017953 GCA_031762415.1 Simpsonichthys santanae | reverse complement strand
CAGGATGACTGTGCGTACATATTCACGTTGTAACTTGGCAACTTGTTCAATGTCAATAAAGTTTCTCTGACTCTGATCTATCCACCCAGACTCGGCTGGCCTCTTGGTTCCTCCGGGCTGCAGGACCGCCCGAATGCAGGGCTGAACTCCTCCCAGAGCAATGGCCACTCCTTCCAGCAGCCTGCCGAGCTCATTGTAGCTGCGGACAGCCAGCCGGGGAACGATCCCGGTCCTTCTGCTGTCATGAGCCGTGTTTCCTGCTGGGAGATGGGAATGCATCCACGGCACCTCCTTTTCAACTCATTTGAGTTTTGGGGCTGTAGTTGAGATATTAATTGAGCATTTGAGATGTTGATCGGCTGCTCCTGGCTGTAGAAAACCACCTTGTTGTTCTGGTTATGCACCATGACACATGTCCAATTACTAAAAAGGTTTCAGTAGAAATCCTTCCAGCTGCACAGCATTCCATATCAGAGGAAACAATCATCCCAAAAAAGTGATTTACATCCAGAAAAAGAGGAATTAGTTTCCAAAAGCAAAATCTCAGAATGAATGTAACAGAGCTCCAGCGTGAAGCCACTCCAAATGGCGCAATTCATGGTATGGGGAAGAGATGGTATGGTGGCAAGATGGTATGGAGATGCATCAGTGTCACCACCATCAACACAGTAAACAATATACATGTTTAAGAACAAGCCCTGCTCACATCTAGAGGTCTTTTTTTAAAGAAGCCATGTGTATTTAATGAATACAACAAGAATATTGCATCCATGACAACAGCGTTGCTTGACGAGTAAGAATGCTGGCCTTGTCTGCCCTCAGTCCACTAATTAAGTGAAAACATTTTTCGCATCATGAGACAAAAATGCTCCAACAAAGCAGACTGGGGTCTTCTGAACAGCTAGACTCCTACACCACACAAGAACGGATCAACAGTCCCTCCAAAACCTCCAGCAGCTGATCTCAGTTCCTTTACAGAAATGCTTCACAGTGGCAAATATGTTCCAGTGCAAATCAAATGTGGCTTTTAAGTATCTGCACATCAGTAAATTGTGGGATTTAAGTTGGCATAAGCTTCATCATGAACAAGTAACTATATCTGCACAGACAGTAAAAATACATATTGGACTGTGCACAGTATAACCAAAGACACCTCTGTGCTAAGCAGCCACAGCTGGGCCTTTCTTCTCCAACACTCTGCTCAGATGAGTGACGGCTTTATGAACAAGTGTTGGGCACAAAAAACAGCCATACATAGAAGAAAATGTGCCTTAAATACACTCTGAGAACCACACACAGCTCAGAAATACACTCTGAGAACCACACACAGCTTCACATCATCAGACTGAATGGGAGACTCGTTAGCCACTTTAATCAGTGTTAATCACTACAGACTCCCCTCACTGTCAGGACGGTGACAGTGTCTGTCTGAGAGGAAGAAACCGAGCAAAAACACACTGAAGGGAGAAAAACAGAGACAGACTGGGTGGAGCAGGGCGGGGAGTGTCAAAAAATATGAAATGGCATCCAGAAATACACCCTGCCCACGGAGCAGTGAACCAACTGCAGTTCTGATACACTTTATCTTAGTTTCCAAGGTCTCGATTCCTTGGTGCACATGCCTTGATGGGAAACGTAGTGGGGCCGACGCTGCTTTGACAGGGTTCAATATCAGCCAGAGAGGGGAAGAAGAACGGATAGGGAGGGCATGGAGCGGACGGAGGACGTAGAAGAGTTAGCTGTGCAAAAAGATACAGAATGAGGCAAAAAGAGATGAAGCAATGTAAAGGATGAGATAAGAGTTGTGTTAAACGGGGGTGGCTGGCCCAGGCGTGGAGATAGTCGAGAGGTGAAATGCTTTAAGCGAGGCAGAAGAAAGGGATGAAAAGACCAAGGCCAGCAAAGGAGAGAAAATTGAAAGATGAGAAGACAGATTATTAGGAAGAGATTTATAATGCATAAAAGACCAGTGAGAAAAAAAGGTTTTAGTGAATGAACAGTGTTTGTGTGAAACAGGGTGAAGGAAGATTGAGAGAAAACGCAGACAGGAGCTCACGTTCATTGATGTAAAATACAAATATAGGAGCAATACAATGTTCTTGTTGGTCTTGACAGTTGAAATTGAGAGTTGAGAAGTTTTGAAGTGGGTTTTGTGGAAAAATGATGACAAATTGTATCTTTTGTATTCAGCTTTTTGAACCTCTTTTTAGAGAAATGTAGTTTATCACCCGCTGCCAAATGCAATGCTGACATGCCTGTGTGTGTATTGGTGTTTCATGTTAGCAAAATATCGTATGAAGCAAGAGACAGATGTTAATTAAACATATAGATAATCTTAGATGAACATCCACTGCTGGAGAAAACCCATTCAAGATGGCTGCCCCAGCTGTGTGACCTTAGCGAGCACAAACGTTGTTTCACTCATTTAGTTTTACAAATATTAAACCCAATTTGTTTTGTGTTGTTTGTTCCCAACACAGACAAATTGAGCAACATAGTTTTTAGCCTGTTAGCAAAATATCCCTTGAACAACTTGGATTTTAATGAACCGCTCAGGATAAATTCATTAGATGGACCTCTGCAACAAATTAACTTTTAGAATTATCCCTACTCGTGATGATGGCCACAGAAAACAAAATGGCTGTAACTCAGTCAATGTTATTTAATTTCAGCTAAAATCTAGTGAGGTAGTAGCTAAAAACCATCTCTAACACGTGCATTTAGGTTTACACATTGTGCAACGTCTTTGCCCAAAACGTTTGCATTGACTGTTGGAGGCAACACGGTCTGTCGGTTAGCTGAATCATTCGCAACACTTTCTTTGAGTCCCAAATTTCTTTGGAAACTGGGCTTTTAAACACAGCAGCAGCAATGCTTTGACATTAGCTTTTTTCAAACTAGCTGATAGCTCATCAATCCTTTCAGAATTGAGCTAGCGTATTTTTCAGACTATAAGTTGCACTTAAAATCCTTTAATTTTCTCAAAAATCAACAGTGAGCCTTATAATCCCGTGCGCCTTATGTATTAATTCTGGTTGTGCTTGCCGACCTCGAACCGATTTTATGTGGTACATGGCGCTCAAAAATCTGTCAGAATATTTTAGTTTTGATTCATGTGCCTTATAATCCAGTGCGCCTTATAGTCAAGTTGCGTTCGGGCCCCAAAAAAATCCAATCTGACCCGGCCCCAGCCTGTAGCCATGATTTCCAAACCCCACCCAACTCAACGAATTAACAGTAAATACAGGTCCAAACCCGAAAAAAAACTCTGACATTTTTAATGAAGCTTTCACTACTTATATCGTTATTAACGGTTGAGGACGCACATCTGAATAAAAAGGGGCAGAAGATCGGAGCTCATGTTTGTCCTTTCATGGCTGTCAAAGTGCATTAAATCCCTGCTTCTGCCTGCATTCTGCATTAAAAACCGCTCCGACATGTCTGCTTTGGGATCTCACCTGTTTGGGTTATCGGCCGTACGCGTCCACTGAGTGCAGCGGCTGAATGAACGTCCATTTGGACGATGGATCGCTTCCTGGCAGTATAGTCCCATCTGAAGCATAACTGAACTTTATTTTACCTTTTTCTAGGCCGGTCAGCTCACAGTGAAATAGCCGCGTGCAGTTGGTAGAAGTATGGCAAGCCATGTGATCATATAATTGGAAAATATGGCAAGCCATGTGGTCATATAATTGGAAAGTGTGGCAAACCATGTTGCCATATAATTGGAAAGTATGGCAAGCCATATTGCCATATGATTGGAAAATATGGCAAGCCATGTGGTCATATAATTGGAAAGTATGGCAATCCATTTTGCTGTATAATTGGAAAGTATGGCAAGCCATGTTGCTGCATAATTGGAAAGTATGGCAAGCCATGTTGCCATATAATTGGATTGCAGATGATCCGCTGACACAATCAAAAGCCCGACACCGACCCGGCGTGTCCATCCACTACATTATCATGGCCCAGCCCGCTACGAATTCGGGTCGGGTCAGGCTTTGGGCCCGGGTTAGAAATGACAGCACTACCCTATAGTCCAAAAAGTATGTTGTATCAGAATACTGAGGTCTTAAAAATGCTATTATAAAAGTAAGATACTAATTGTTCATAAACCTTTCCATAGAATCCTGCTTAAAACAACTGAACTATCCCTTTGAGTAAAAGCTGAGTTTAATTTTAGCTGCTTCAGAGGCAGCCGGCGGCAGCACAGACTGAATAGAAATGTTTGCGAGTGGAGATTAGAATTTCAGATAAGAAGCCGGTCTGCTTTGCCACAATTTCAGGGCCTAATGCAGCCATCCTGTGTGGCGAGGCGCTCTGAATGTGACCTTACAGAATACTCTAACAGCCTAATGTACCGAGCTGCACGTGTGTGCACCGAGAGGAGATGAGGCATGACAAAGCAAGGTGATCTGACTAGATTTAACGAGCACAAACCAAATTCCAAACACATGCTGCTCAGATGGGCCAAGCAAACACCGAGTTGAGTGTCAAACTCACGCCTGGATCACGCTAACACACTCCGGTTCGTGTGAGGCACAGAGACAACGTGCACCACTCATGGTGGTGGAGTTTGTCCATCTGTTTGCAGCTGATTGTTAGGAGATCAGAAGGGAGGCAGGGAGAGGTGAGATGTCAGAGGAACCAGACGGAGGGGCAGAGATCAGGAAGATGAGATGAAGAAACGGAAACAGATAAATGGATGGAGGTGAAGATTAGTAAGAAAGATGGGAGGAGAAAAAAAAAGAAAATGGAGGTTAACTCCCTTGTTGCATCCTTGTCAGTCTTTATGATCATCTCTTCCTCGTCTCCTCTCTATCAGCAACTCGGTAACCTTCAGCTCAGGACCTGAGCTGAGATGATGAATTGAGACGGAGAGCAGAGAAAGGACGAAGATTAGCCAACACGTACAGATGATGAAAAATGACAAACAGAGAGAGGAGAGGGACAGGAGGAAGAGGAGGCACCAGAGGAAGAGGAGGTAAAAAGTGGAGAAAGGAAAGGTGACATTGGGGGAGGAGTGCAGAGAGAAAAGCCGCCGGCTTTTAGCTGGAGGACGGCCACGGGATGACATTTGAGGAACGCACTTTGGCTGCTCCTGCTGGGAGGTTCTGCACGCGGGTGCACACAAACACACTTCGAAGGCGGCGGGGTAAACAGACACGTGCACACTGGCAAAAAATAAATATATAAATAAGCACCTGCTGCTGAATACTTATGCCTCATAATCTGTGGGGAGCCTCGTCTCCACCTCTCGTCTAGTTTGTGCACCGGCCTGATAACCTTCATGGCAACTGGGCTAAACACGCGCAGGGTAACCGCTCTGGCAACTGGTAAAACAATGATAACTTTGTCAAGGAAGGCTTTCCAGGCTGCCGCCAGTTTGTCTCAATGCTGATAAAATTATTAGCACCGAATCCAGGACCTTTAAGACGTTGTAATCTCAGAGAATTGAAAGTTTTTGCATGACATTGGATGTATTTTGTGTATTTTTCCAACAAGGCATCTGATAAACACAGTATAGACCAGGGGTCTGCAATCTGTGGCTCTGGGGCCACATGTGCAGAGGCTCTTTCAGGCTTTGACAAAAACTAAAACAAAAACTGAATTTTATTTAAATTATTACCATCAATAAAAATGGTTAGTTTTAGCAGATTTCCTGTCATTTTCAAATATGTGAAGAATAGCACAAATACATGGCGTAAAACATGTGGACTGCATTAGTAGTTTGTTAGCCACTACTAGCGTGATATTTCTCTCAAAACCACCAGAATGTTTTGGTAAATCTTTTGGTAAATCTAAAGACAAGCTGCTGAGAACAGTGAGTACGTAACTCTGAAAACACTCACAAAAAGCCAAAGTAAACAAAAGTATTTATTTTTATTTAAAAATGTAACTGGATATGCAACAAACTGGCCTAATTTAAACTGCCATTAACTTTATATTTTAAGTACTGTACTTTGTAGGATACTCCTTTTTTTTCTGTACATGAACCTGGTCGTTTCTTTTGTATTAAAATATAAAAATATCAATACATGTTAATAATAGTTAGACACTTTTGATTTTATGATATCACCCCCACTGGCCAGAAAAGCCATATCCAGCAAACTTATGGTCCAGGGGCCATCGGTTGACAGCAGGTTTTGCAGATTCGGACATCATAATTACTGTATTTTTCAGCTTAAAAGACACACTAAGCAAAACAAAACAGTCAGATAAGTCAATCTTTTTTCAACTCATTCACAATAGCCCTCAACATTGTTCAGTTGTACCACATAAAATCAGTTGGAGGTCAGTCAGCACAACGCAAAGCACACTGGATTATAAGTCTCACTGTCAATTGTTGAGAAAGTTAAAGGATTTTAAGTGCGCCTTATATTCCGAAAAATATGGTAGTAAGCAAAGTGGCAAAAATGGCTTTTTATCACAAAGGTTGTAGACCCCTGGTATAAACAAAGCTGCTAATAGTGCACACCAATACTGACCCTTTGGTGAAATTTCTACCATTCATTCAGTGTTTTAAAGTAAACTTCTGAAATGTTTCCATCATAAACACTCGTAAAGGTGAACAGAAAATCCAATTGCGAGTTTAAGGTCCTTCTCCTGGTATTCATTTGGTTCTATATTATAAAGCAATAAAGTCCAAGAGACCTTTTCAGACTTTTGTGTAAGTAAATGGATTCCTGCTGACTTTAAATGATTTTTAATTAATCAGCAGCAGGAGAAGAATGTTACTAATTGCAATAATCACCATTGCTGGAACAAAATCTTTTTTTTTTTTTTCATATTTGATCTTGCCTTGTACACTATACAAAGCAGTTTTGTGTGTTCCTAAAGAAATGTTTGTGCCTAAATTGAAACAAAATTAATGTTTTTGGAATCCCCTAACATCAATGTAAGCATGTGGTATGCAGGAGTTATGAGCCACTGGGTCAAGACAGAAATGCACTGTTTTGAATAACCCAGTAAACTCAGTAAACTCAGATGTCCGTGCACATGCTTTAAACAATTTGTGCAGTTTAAAATGTGTGCATTTGAAAATTGCATGTGAATCATTAGTGGATCTGATTGTGTGCATATACATTTTTTAGGTTAATAGTTTCGAGACTAATTTCTTTTCATAGTAGCTCATGCAAGAAAGTCTCATTTTATCATATCTACATTACAATTATGACAGTTTTCTTTTCCTGGATAACACGCACACATGGGGGTCTGAGCCGAATGATGAGTCCCAATCAGAAATATGCTTACAAACATAAAAAAAACACATAAAACATGCTTGCTCACAATGAAAGTGTGGCTTTTTATTGAAAAACAATCCCAGTGACATTTTATATACCCCGCAGTGCCTTCTTTATTTTTAACGAGATTGTTCCAACAAGACAATGAAAATCCACTTTCTGCACTCACGACAAAAGCTGCAGAACAAGAGAATTTGTGGAAAACACATGCTATAAAAAAGTGTAGATGACTTTAGTGTTTCATGTTTTACATTTTAACATTTAAAACTGTTTTGGTTTGTTTCCTCTGGCAGGTGACTGAGTTCATGCACGATGGATATGTCACCACAGCTTGCTGTAGTTCTCACCAATAGTATCTTTACAACAGGCTGAGCATTCAGTTTTTTATTCATTTTTAATCAGCGCCTCATTTTATTTGTTTCATTGCTCTGGAGTTGGCACTTTAAACCTTTGTACTATAACAAGCAACTCGTTTCCATTTTATCTTGTTGTCAGCGTTAAAGTTGACTCTTCAAAATAAAATGATCTAGAATAAAATTAGATTATGATTTTTGTAGGAAGGTTAACTGAAATGTGGTTGATACTGACAGTCCTTTAAACAAGAAGTACTGAATGTAATTAAGAGAAATTGCATTTACTGTGAAAATGCAGTGTGAATGCTTATTGAAGAACTTGCTGAAAAACAGCTGAAAATTAGCTAAAAAAAAACAGCTGAAATGGAAGAACAAGACTGAATTTAAAGAAGAAATCAGAAAGAACACATATATTTTGAATTAGGTTTAAATTAATGAGCATACAAATTAGGAAATTTACTTAAAAAAGGCTGAAATTAGAAAAAAAAAAGACCAGAAAAGTAGCTGAAAAGGCAGAAAGAAGCTTAAACTATCAGAATAAAGTGGGAAAGAACAGAAATGAGCTAAAAAAATGTGGAATTAGCCACAAAAGCTAAAAGAAGCGTAAAAACAGTTAATAGTAGCTGAAATAGCAGAAAAAAGCTGAAACTTGCAGAAATCAGCTGAAAGGAGCATAACAAGCTGAAATTAGCAGAACAACGTTAGAAGAAGCACAAAAATGTTGTAGTTAGCAGAAAGAAGATGAAAGGAACACAACAAAAGCTAAAAAAAAAAAATAAAAAAATTATAATAAAAACAGATGAAATTAGCTGAAAGTAGCTGGAAAAAAAGTTTCAATTTGCACAAGGAAGCTGAAAAAAGCTGAGCCAGAACAAAATGTGAAAGGAGCAGTAAAAGGTTGTAAACAGATCTAAATATATGAAGGATGTAAAATGAGCTCAGTTCATTTTCTATGAGAAAAAAGTGGCAGAAAAGGCTAAATAGTTCAAAAAGCTGAAGTTGCACCGATACCTAAAGTCATAGCAGGATTGTCCTGAAAACGTTTTCATGTTTGATTTGTTGAAATAACTTGAAAACTGTGGGACAAGAAAGATGCTGAAAAAAGGTATTGAAGAAAAATGGATCACGCATTCACACAACAAGATCATATTCAAATTGTTATGATGTGGTCATAGTTTCAGCTTGGAATCAACCTAATTTGGAGATCTGTTTGTAATTTAAAAAATCCTCCATAGTTTGGTAGAAAACTAAAGCAATAATTTCAATCCAACTCTAAAACTCATCAGAAAAGCACATAATCATTTGTATGAATAAGAGAAGAGCAAATAATAGTGAAAGAATATAATAAGCACTTCTGCTTTTATGACTTCGTCTGTCTAAAGCAGGTCTTTTGAAAATGATTCCTCGCGACTCAGTGAGACTAACTGTAAATAAAGCAGAAAAAAAAATTACAAAATGGTTGGAAGAGAAGCATCATTGAAAAGAAGGGTGACTCATTCGGTGATGAAAAGAGCTCTAAAGTAACTTTTTCCAATCATCACCTCTTTTCACACACGGCACCTGAACGCCTCGCCAGCAGCTCGCTGCCCTTTACTTCTCCTGCAGAGCGAGGCATAAACGAGTGGAGTGACAGACAGGGAGAGCCAATGGGCCCCCTCCCCAGAGGGAGACGCACTCATCCGTACTGAGCTTAAAACAACAACCCCCACCCCCTTCTCCCTCAGCCTCCCTCCAAGTCCTCTCACCAACCCGGACTTCATTTGTTTTCATTTGCAGCTCTATATTCATCACCATGTTTTGTTTGTCTTTCTGATTGCTGGAGGTTCAGCTCCTTGTTTGCTCTTGTTCCTTCTAATACCGCGGCGCTACATCATTTCTCATTCCCTCATCAGCCATTGTTGCTCTTTCAGACATCCATTTTTCACTCCGTCTCCTCCATGTGATCATTTTTCATGCCACTCTTTATGTCTCATTAATATCCATCCAAGGATCTCTGGCCTTGCTCTAGTTTGGAGCTCCGTCTCTCTTTGCTTTAGCTTCCTGATTCCCTGATGCCAAAAAAAATCTGATTTACAAAGAAGCAATGCGTAGATTTTACTCCAACTCTCAATTGTTTAATAGCTTTTAACACATGGGTTATTTTCTAAATTTGAAAATTTTTATCTCAAAAAATTGGCTACAAAGTGAGAAAATCATAATGAAAAGCTGCTTCTGAGTTGTATTTGTTACTAATAATCATGCGGGTGCCTGTTTCTGCGTGTGGATGTGTTCATTTGTTCACAAAACTAATGGCTGTGTATTGACTGATTAGCTTTTGGAGTCAAACCAAATCAAGATGGCTGCAACAGTTAATCAACCATAAACACACAAACAGTCATAACTCGGTCAATTTTATGGATATTTAGCTACAATTTGGTGTGGCAGTAACTGGGCTTCATTCCCAACATATTCCCTGCAGGGCTAATGAATTGCACAAGATCTTTGATTCAAACTTTAGGAAGCAAGGTGGAAGATGATGTGCATTCCTTCAAGGTATGCTACGTCCAGTTTGGAGCTCTTTTACCACATATTCCGGCGTATAAGTTGCTCCAGAATATAAATTGCATCACGCTTCGGCGTATAAGTTGCATTTATTATGTGTTTATTTAATGGTCAAAAACTGCTTCATATTGCCTGCAGCGCAGCGCCATCCATTCATCCATCCATCTATCGCAACCGAAGCAACCAGCTCTCCTGTGTTCCTCTACCTGCACCAGCTGAGTGAAGCGAGCGCACATGGGAGGACCCATTGTTGCATTTCTTCGAAATTTAAAGCGTCAGTCAAAAACTGCGTCATGAATATGGACCAAAAAAAAAAGTGAATAAGTTGCAGGACTGACAAATCTATGCAAGAAACTGAGACTTATACACTGGAAAATACAGTGAATGAGTTAATGTAAGCTTTGAGAATGTCTTGGGTTATTGTAGAATAAATGAACAGACATTTAAGCTTGTTCCTGTAAGTTTGTCTTCAGCAATGCTGCTGAAATATTTTATAGTCTTTTCATCATGTCAGAATATCGGCTATTGGAAAACCAGAAATATACTAAGATACAAGAAAACGTGATTAGTCACATATTTTAAACACTAAATATACAGTATAAGTTAAAAGTTCATTGGCATCTCAACTCTAACATGTCTTTACACTCGTCAAAATTTACCACCTATATGTTGGTTTATACAAAAAAAAAAATAATGTAACAAGCTTTTTAAATTTCTCTTTTTTAAACATCGTTACATATTTCCAATATTGTTGGCTGTTGATGAATGATCTGGTGGTGGTTGAACCCAAAATGCAGGGAGGACTCGGAGAACTCAAGTTAAGCAAAAGTCATTTAATGAAATTTAAACAAAAGAGCTGACATGGCAGCAACAACTTACATGAACCGTGAGAGGAAACTAAGGGAGACAAATCCAAGAACACGGAGCCTTCAATGCCCAGATAACTAAGAATAGGAGATGCGGACTTACATACCATATTTTTTGGACTATAAGGCACATTAAGCGAAACAAAACAATCAGATAAGCCAAACTTTATTCAACTTATTCACAATAACCACATAAAATTGGTTTGAGGTCAGTAAGCACAACCAGAATTAATACACAAGTTGCACTGGATTACAAGACTCACTGTTGAGTGATTTCAAGTGCGCCTCATAGTCTGAAAAATTCGATACACACACTAACGACAGCTGGGAGAAACAACAGGTGAGGGCAGAAGCTAATTACATGAGGGCGCAATAGGAGAGACTGTCCACAAGAGGGCGACATGCACAAGGAACAGAGTCAAACACGGATCAGGAAAGGAAATAAAGACAAGAGAAATGCACAAAGAAACCAGACAAAAGGACAGATCATGTCAGTTGGGTTAAAATTCACATTTGTCGACAGTTTGTTCCTCCAGAAGGCACGCTTTGTGCAGGTTTGCACCAACAAAAGTCATTTAAATCAAACTGACTTTAGCTCAGTTAAATCATTGTTTGGTTGACAGGCAACAACAGTTAGCATCAGCTGGTAAAAGCTGTTAAGTAGTTGCAACATGATAGTTTTCTCCTCCTACAGTGAGTGCAAGTGCTGTCATTTTTTTGAAGCAGACTTTTTTTTTTTTGGTGACTTTTCAAATGTGACTACCGAGCTGCTTCAGACTGCACCATCAATATAAAATCTTTTAACCCTGCAAGATACAATCTGCAGCTTTCAATCTTCTCCACTATTTCACCATTTTTCTCTTTATCTAATCTCTGCCTCTCACTCATGCTGCCCCTGTACCACTTAAGAATCAATTTGGTGCAGAGGTGATCTGCCAGTGCCCTTAGTTTTTATTGTTTTCCAGTCCACATTTAAGACAGTACATGGGCAATCTCCACCACCTCCACTCCCATCATGGCTCCAGATGTGCGAGAAAGCCCTTCTCCGCTCCGTGACGCCGCCGAGACGCCGTCGACGCAGTCCGGCGTTTGACAAATGAGCCAACAAATTGACTTCTCCCGGATATTCCACACAGCAAAAATCAAAAAGAAAACAAATCGTGTTTAACTAAATGCAGGATGAAACGGTGCAATAGAGCGCGGAAGCTATTAAAGATTATTCCACATCTCACCGCTCCTCTCTTTCTCTTAATCTCCTCGTTTCTGTGCCCCACTTCCTCTTGTTCCCATGCTTCCTGTGGCTCGCGCCTCAGATGTACATTGACCCACGAGCTCTGGACCCAGTCGGGGGCCTTGTTCCTATGCTCCGCTCCACTGCACATGACTGACGCTCTCCTTATGGGAGAAGGAGGTGCACATGGGGAGGGAAGGAATTGGTGAGTGGAAAACAACGAAGTTCAACGAGGAGAGGGAATGTGATTCACGATCAATGGTGCTTCTCCAATTACATTCCAATTAAAGCCAAGCCACAAGCGCGTCTCTGATCCAGCTCGCACGAGTTTTTGACAGGTTTAGCTAACACCATTATGAAACAAGCCATGTTTGCACCAGCTCCATCCCTCTTACACATCAGCCTTTCACTCCTAAGGATTCACATTCTGGAAACGTGTGTTCAAGTCTGCATCAGCAAAATGAATGTGAGTTTATTACAGGCAGATTAAGGGTGGTTCAAAGGGCTAATGCCTATACCATTACGTTGATGCTGGTTTAACACCGCCTTACACTCAACAGTCAATAAAAAGCCAGAGGAAATGGAGGAAGAGCAGTGGACCAGAACCAGACAGGGGGCAAAGAGAATGAGAAAGGAAATGGGAGATAAAAATAAATAAATAAACAAATAAAAAGAAGAAGCTGTGTTAGAGGGGACTGGAGCATGGCTAACGTAAATTAAAGCACAAACATTTGAACAATTCCAGTTGGTGATCAATGAGATCATTACACTGGTTAGATTGATGACAGCAGGATTCAAATCACAGTCGGAATCAGTCTATTTGTAACATAAAGCAATTGGAACACAGATTTTTTTTTGTTTTTTTACCGATGCAGAGGTTTGTGTAAAAAAAATAAAAAGAAGATACAGTACAGGTGGTCCCCGACCTACGGCGCCATCGACTTACGGCGTTCCGTACTTACGGCGCCGCCCCCCAGTGACGTCATCACACCTTACGTTGTCTTTTTTATGCAGCATTTTATGCTTGTTTTTATTTTTTTGAGGGTATTTTGTTAGCTAACTGCTTGGAAACACATTAAAACGGTGTTCTAAGTACGCTGTTGTTGTTT
>JARVLU010000583.1:19992347-20002987 GCA_031762415.1 Simpsonichthys santanae | reverse complement strand
AATAAGTCTCCTCTTCTGCTGCCAAACATCCCCCCCCACCACAACCCCCCTTAGTACCTCATCGTTGTGTGTAAAAGGCTTTGCACCACCCAGCAGTCCAGCTGACAGCAAGCTGGACATATTTCAGCCTGTGGATATAAAACAGGCACCGATCTATACAGAACCAATCTCAGTTTACTGTAAACACCAAGAGGCTGGCTGAAGAGTGAACCATTTCTGGCATAATCCTATTTTCTGAGTTACATGTATTTAAAAAAAAGGCAAGAAATTTACAAATATACAGTGCTGCATTGCTGCCCTTTAAAACAAGCATTTGGAATTAAAAAGGCACACATCATCAAATTGATGTTCAGGAACTCTTTACTTTTCAAACCTTTTTGAGGTCTACACTGTAAGCAGGTCATTTTAACAGTTTCAGTGGGCAGGCTTGTGTTTATCCATACAAACTTTGGTGGTAATTTAAATACAAAATCCTTAGTTTTGGAGGATTTTCTCTCTACCCGTTCTTAACATCATGACACAACTTTTGCAGTTTAATGTTGCAGTTTTCTTGAAGTCTCTAAAATGTCACACTTCAAAAGAGCCTATATCCGTAGAAACTAATTGGAAGTTAATTTAAAACAGAAAAGTAGTTTAAAATACTTTATTTCAACAAACCCAAATTGTGATGTGGTGGATTTTCCAAATTAAATGGTGGACTCAAAAATCAAACAGGCCAACTGTCTTTTGAGGCGCTTCATTAAAAGAGAAATAAAGACAAAGTAAATAATTAAAATTAAAAAAAGGAAAAATGATATTTCTTTATAGAAGGTCACATCTTCAACAGAATGACCCAGACCAAACAAAGCATGGGGTTTGTATAACCTTGGCGCTTGTGATTCATGCAGATTCACACAATAAGCCAATTAGTCTCTCAAAGGCTCTCGTGATCAGAGCGTGCATGAACCTCAGAGCCATATGATCGATGTGACTCCCTGACCCACACTTACCCATATACCCAGCCATAACATAAGGTCTTATGATCCAGCAGTGAAGAGGAAACATTCTTCTTTGCTGGTACTGTAGTCATTCTAGAATCTGACCTTAAGGGATGCTTAGCCCCCTGTTCTGACAATGGCTCTTAGCTTGAGCAATGCAATGGCCATTGGTGTCAGAAGCATTTGTTATGTGGGAGGGACACACGGGGTGGGGGGGGGTCCTCACCCAGAAATGTTTGATTAAAGTAGATGCCATTTCCTGCATTCCGGTGCAGGTTGTTAAACATCTACGTTTACCTACTGCATTTTTTTTTTGCTGTATAAGGCACAATTGTTTGCATAAATTAGCATGCCTGCAACATACAGTACAGTGAAGCGACTAATATACGTTTTCCCCCCCCATATTTATAAACCAACGTTTGGCTGAGATCTGACGATTTCATTCATTTTGACATGGTAAATACTGAACACTACCATTTTCAGTCACTAGAGGGCCCTCAATTAATATGGCAAGCCAAGTGTCTCACTAATAGGTAAAAGTGGATGTTAATGAGACACCTGGCTTGCCATAGATGTCACCTTTGTCTCGCTCCGGAACTCCTGGAAGCAAACGTCAAATCAGCTGCATTTTTACTCCGTTTCTTTTAGATTCTTGTATTTGACCATGACAACATGAAAGTATAAATTTTGGAAAGTGGACTAGGGGAGTGCACCACAGTGGCGCAACTGGTAGAGCTGTTGCCTCTCAGCGAGCAGGTCCCTGGTTCACATCTCGGTCCAGGGGCTATTCTGGGTGGAGTTTGCATGTTCTCTCCATGCATGCGTGGGTTTTCTCCGGGCACTCCGGTTTCCTCCCTCAGTCCAAAAACATGCATGTTAGGCTGATTGGTAACTCTAAATTGTCCCTAGGTGTGAGCGAGAGTGTGAATGGTTGTTTGTCTCTATGTGGCCCTGTGATGGACTTGAGACTCGTCCAGGATGTACCCCGCCCCTTGCACAGTGACTGCTGGACATGGGCACTGGCGATCCCGTGACAGAAAAATGGAAGAAGTGGGTAAAGATAATGGATGGATGGGTGGATGGATGAACTAGGGGGGCTGAGATGTTAAAGGGCAGCATCTCCCATGATGGCTGCAGCCTCAGGCACCCCGTCTACCCATGTTTGTCTTTTTGTGTTTCTTTGGACGGGCTGTACTGAAATGTTATTTCATTGTGCTTCTGTGCAATGACAAAAAAATTCTGATTCTGAAAGAAAAGGTAGAGCAGCTGACTCGGGACCCGAAAGTCCCAGGTTTGATCCCCAGCCATTCCCACATATGGTGTCTCTGAGCAAGATATCGAATCCCTAATTGCTCCCCGGGTGCATACAAAGCTGCCCACTACTCCACCTGGGTGTATCCCATGTGCAATGGGTTGAATGCAAAAAACTACAAAATGGCGGTGCCTGTCCAAAGTTTGTTTGTTTTTTTGTTCCATTGGTTGATTCCCGTTCCCATCCAATCCCGTTAATCCCGTACTGTCCCAATCACATGAGGATTATTACAATGGCCCAATTGTGTATAGTGTACAATCTTAAGTTGAAAACCCACAAAAGAGTGAATCCGCAAAAGTCCAACTGCAAAGTATCGAGGGACTGTACACAAGAAAGCATAAGCATGAAAACATGTTTTAGCGTTTACTCCATGAGGGATGATTCAAGACTTTTGCACCCATACTGATGCTCAAAGGAGCAACTACGCCATTACAGGAAGAGTTGTAGGTCATTCTCCCAAAGTGTGAAGTTCAAGCAGTACAGTTAAAAACTATTCTCCCCTCTGAAGACTGACAGCGTGAATATTATATCATCTGATTAAAAGTGTAAGGTGTAACAGAACCGTATAGCAGCTGTGGTGAATAGAAGATCCAAGGATTATGGGGTCCACTCTCTTAATCTGAACAGATAAGTATAAAGCCTCAACCTGGGATTATCAAGCGCATCTCGGAAGAGAAAAGGTGGGCAGCTGAAAGAGATGGGGATATGTAGCTCTTACACGAATAGGCACCGCATCCAGCAGCTCCACTCATAAATTAAAACTTGCCTACGGTACTTCATATGGTAATTCTGTCCTTTTGTGAATAATCCATCATTTTAAATCAGGTACACAGGTTAAAGCAGAACCCACAGAGCCTGAGCGAACGTCTAAAAACAGTCAATTCCGTGTCCCTTAATTTGTTTTATTGTTTCTCGTGGCTGTTAGAAATTCTATCATGTTTTCCCCGTGTGCTCCCCTTAAATTAAATTCAATTCATTTCCCTTGAACGTAAATTGCATGGTATGACAAAAGAACATTTGTGTTGCCAAAGTGTGAAGACAAACAAACAAACTGAGCAAGGGAACAAAGTGTGGGAACAATAAGCACTGATTATGAAGCTGAATTAAACCGATAATCATGAAGAATTAAGACAGTGTTCACAGGCAGATGTGTTTTTTTTTTTTGTCCATTTTCTTTATTTGCGCCCTTCCTGCTGGTTTGCAGGTTATGACAGGTGGCGACAGGCTTGCTGTGTCTCTCAGGAGGGGTTCAAAATTGCAGCCAAACTCCTGTTTCCATTTACTGGCAGCGTTCAGAAGCGAGAGGCGAATCATCGCTTCTGACGAACAAAAAAAAACGCCCACAGCCTCCTCGCCGTTTTCCACACAGAACAATGAATGAGGTGTACATAAAAATGGCAGCCTCTCCAATTGACATCTCTCTGTCCCGTGAAGCCCTCCCACAATGCAATGTGCACATGCTTGTTCATTCTTTCCCAATAATTACCTGTTGCACCGAGGTGGCCTGCGTGTTTTTAAGGGTCTCCTCCTGATGGTTTTTGTGCAAAAATGATAAAAATGAGAGAAATATGCGGTTTTGTTTGAGACTGCTGAAAGCAATAAAAAAAGTGGGGGGGGGGGGGAACTGCACATAATGGGGCAGATGGACGTTTTGAGTCGTGTGCGATCGTGCAATCTGTTCCACTCGATAGCAGGCTGCACAGACAACACCTCCAAACACGTTATTGTTTTCTAATCACTTCCTGCTCATGGAGAACAGAGATTTTATTTTCTTTGACTTTATCAGATAACGGCTTCAAAACACTTTACAGTAATACTTTTTACATTTATTCACATTCAACTTGGGTTTAATCTGAATTTGCCCTCTTTTATGACAAGTTTTCATTAAAAACATCTAAAACAAAACTGAAGTGAAGGTAAAGTCTGGAGCCGTAAAAATTAGGGATAGACGATATTGGATTTTTGGTCGATAACTGATACCAATACAGATATTTTTTCCCTCTAGTCCTACTTAAAGAGACTACATAGCTTTCTCTGCTGTGGAATTAAAACACTACATTATTGTGCATGGTCTTTGTCATTTTGGATTGCTACCAGATCCAGATGCCAAAAAGGGGCTGAAAATTATATAACACTTCAACTTGGATTATGCTTAATGTCAAATTTATTGATGACATTTACTCTCTCCAACACAATGACAACACTCGAATTGAACAAATTTATACATTTTCCCAAATCGAAACTCAACCTGTTCACAAGCAACATGTGAAAAGCGCATAATAGATGTACTTGACAGTTTCTTAAATTAAACCGTAACTTAAAGCAGACGCCTTTTATATCAGCGAGTTATTTTGATGGAATGGCCAATGTCCGATATTTAACTTTAATCGCCAATATCAGCGATACGATACCATGCCGATAATATCGTGCATCCCTATTAAAAATAATAAAAACATCTTATACATTCACACTCAGCTTGCAGCATCGCAAACACACATTTGCTGCAGACAGAAGTGCTCATCTCGTTTCCTAAGCTAAGCAAACTGGCTGCTGGCCAGTAACCAGTCAGGTGGTGATGATCTTCCTATTGGATTACAAAAAAGAAAAACGTCAAACTAACCCACTTATCAAACACTAGAACATATTAACTATATATTTTCTTCTGATTTTCCAAATGTCAAAAGCTTTTCTAAGCTTTAAAATCCACAGAGTAGCTCTAATGAAATGGATTGTCCAGTTGCTGCATAGGGAAGGAGCCAGATTTAGTGCTTTGGACCATGAAGCAGCAAACTCTGCTGGTTTGATTTAGACCATTCTGGCTAGAATTGATCTCGCAGCACTCCCGTTAGAAGAAGTCGCTGAATCTGTGGAGTGTCACAGGTTAGGGAGGAAAATCAGGATTAAGGTCTAAACAAAAGCAGGATGCAAACTCTCCTGACCAAGTTAATAAAAATCAAATAAACTGCTCACCCATCTGTTCTCTATCCACCCCTTCCACATCGCCACTGATGTTGGCACTGGATGGTAATTGTGGGCTTTTACAAGCATCCAACACGGACTTCATATCCAAACAAACTGGGCTGATTTATTCTCCCTCAATGCCAAGAGACAAGCCTGAGTCCCTTCCACTATGAAGGGAAATAAACATCTCTGAAATTCTTATTAAAAGATCCACCAACAAACCTGCACCTGCAGACTTGAACAGGTCACTCAAAAGAAAATTGTTTGATTTTACAGAGTTGGATTTTTAATTTTTACATCTTGAGATTAAAGTAAAAAGGGCGAGGTAAAAGTTTAAGTATTACTGAGAGAAAAAGTGCAAAACTGGACAAAGTGAAACCGGATGTGTCCCTGAACTTGCTGCATTTGTTCCCTTATTAAAATTGTTGTTTCCAGGGGTTATTGATGCACTTTAATTCAATTCAGTTCATTTACATAGCACAAAGTCACAACAGAAGTCATCTCAGGGCACTGAACAGAAACTTTATTTATAAAAAAGTACATTAATAACATTAAACTATTCAATTGTAACTATTTTAAGAAAGTATGTCAATTTGTCCTCCAGTAGTCTAAGGCAGCAAAACAAGCCAACACTAACTTTAGGATTCATCAAAAAGGAAAGTCTTAAGTCCAGTCTTAAAACTGGACAATGTGTCACCCTTATGGACAGAAACTGGAAATTGGTTACACAAGAGAGGAGCCTGATAACTGAAATATCTTCCTCCCATTCTGCTTTTAGAAACTCTAGGAACCACAAGTAAACCTGGAAAACATGGAGCAGTAAGATCTGTAGTATAAGATGGAGCTAGGTTGTTGAGGGCTTTGCAGATTAAAAGTAAAGTACTTTAACTGGGTTAACATCAAAATAACATATGTGAACCAGTCCGAGGCGCACTTCCTTACTCCTGCTGAAGCAAAAATGACTACATAAAATATGCGCTGAGTAATATCTTCAAAAACTATTTCCAAACATCTGAAGCTTACATTGCTGTTTTTCATTAAAACAGACAACGTAGCTTAGACATCCAGAAAACTGAGACAATTTAGAACTCAATGACTATGACTGAGACTTTTATTGTGAAGGACTAAAAACAATTTAGTTGAGTTCCACTGCAGCGGGAGGAATAAACCACACATTTACTTATTTTTTTTTTTTTTAAATATATAAAAAAGATATTTAAAAAATGCACACACACATCAAAGTATTCATCAAGCAAGTAAAAGTACACCTTCCTGGGCACATTATTTAAATAATAACTTATAAAATTGCTTTTGATGCAATGATGCAGCGTGAATGCTGCATGCTATGACTTCTATGACATTTGCAGAAGGAGCTGTTGATGTTGAAGCTAAAAGAAGGCAAACATTAGCTGAAACTAAAAGTTATCTACACCTCAATTGCCTTCTGAGTGGACATAATACTCTGTCGAGAACACACACATCCTAATTTGCAAATAGCTGCATCTGTGATGGTGAGTCAGTTACGTCTATAGATGTGGCTGATGCAACACGTTTGTGTGGCAGGTTATGTACCGCACACAGCTTGAATTCATGTGTGGCACAGATTGGCCTATAAGCTGCTGGCAGAACACCAGGCGAGGCCAACAACATGTTCTGTTGCTTTTTCCCAAGCCACCTTCAACTTCCTGAGGCACAGAACATTTTCTGAAGTTAGCCCTGAAAGAGGGCAGAGAAATGCAATTACTGGTAAATAGAGACCCCCTGCTGCTGCAGATGTACCCAGGGTCCAAAGAATGTTTTTTTTTTTTTCCTCACAAGGCTGCTCAAGATGTGTGTGTGTGTATGTGTGTGTGTCATGGTGTGAATGATTGTGGCGATGCCATTAAAGCTTATCAGGCTCCAGTGGAGCTGCCAAGCTGTGTTCGTCTCTTTCCTCTCCCTCCTCCAGCGCCATCTCTGAGTGGCTGTGGGTTGTTGTCATGTCTCGCAGCCCCGCTGACCCTCTCCGGCTCTCGGCCTGGGAAGTCTTTGGCAACTAGATCACAGAAACCTTTAAAGACAAGTCGGTCTAATTCAATCCTCCCAAAACAAAGCTGATCACGGCTGCATGCTTTGCCAATTGTGAGGGTTGAGATAATGCAGCCGGTGCGTTTTCATGCCCAGGTTCTCTTTAAACGTGCACCGTCTTTCAGTTTTTCTTCTCCAAAGTTGATGTTTCAATCACTTCTTTTATTTTTCTAAACACTGACAAGAAAATGGCATTCAGTCAGTGCATTACACCAATCACCACATCTTTGTTTCAGAAAATGTACACTACAGACCATAGAAGACATGTTCGTTGGGGGTTTTGAAGTTTTCCTTGTTACTGGAGAACATTTTTTCCTCTACTGAATATTTATCAGCTGTCTTGTGTTGAAACAGATGAAAGCAGCCTCTCATGTTAAGTGGTATCTGAAAATCTGTGAATACTTTACAACTGTTCAAACCTTGAGACCTCAGTCCAACAAATGTCATAAAATACCATACGCAATCAATTTTTTCATTATGGACTATTGTCCTAAATTGCTTTGACCTGCCAAAGTAAATTAATTTCTAAAGTACTGAGACTTAAAAAGTCAATGAACTAAAACTAACTCAAATCTACATAATTCAATATGCACTCCACAGCTAATCAACATTGACAAACATGTCAGTTTTGCCAAGTCTGAGCTGAAGTTTGGTGTGGTAGCAGCTGAGAGTCATCCCCAACACACACGCCAAGCACTTAGAGACTGTAAAATATCTTTGTTTTAAAATTTTGGTATGCAAGGCGACGCAATATAATATGTATTTTTATGTTTTTTTCATTTGTTCAGTCTCAGTCTGAGGCATGAAAATCAATTAGGATATAAACACATCATATTTCTGGAACTCTGTGTACATACCATTGCTGTACATGTTGAACCATCGTATGAATCACATCAGTCCAAAAATGTCTAATGCAGTGGGGAAAAAACATAAATAAGCCACTTTGCTGTATAAGTTGCATCAATTATGCGTCACCACTGACCACCTGCAAACATGGTCCGGTGTTGTGCCAAAAATTGATTGGCTGCCAAATGGTGGCCGCGGGAGCATGCACGGGAGGACTTTGACAAGACTAACACTTAAAAACAATTATTGTTATGTTTTTTATTCAGTTGAATTTTTCCTTAATAAATGCACTTTAATGGTCAAATCAGCTGCATTTCGCCTGGGCAGCGCGGTGAAATGCAGCTAATTTAACGTTTGCTCCAGAAGTTCTGGAGCGAGACAAAGGTGGCTTGGTATGGCAAGCCAAGTGTCTCATTAATAGCCACTTTTAACAAGGTCCCGCTAGCAGCTGAAAATGGTAGTGTTTAATATTTTCTATGTCAGAATGAATGATCGTCAGATCTCAGCCAAAAATTGAGTTATAAATATGGGTGGAAAAAAAAAAGTCACTTCGGTGTATAAGTTGCAGGACTTGCATATGTAGGCAAAAAGGTGGGACTTATATGGTGAAAATACTGTAATTTTGTTCCGCTTCGTACACCACGTGTGATGGAAATGACAATAAAGTTGACTTGAACTTGATCAGATCTCCAAGATGTGCTGCAAGTTCACATACAATCAGCTTGTGTCCAACAATAGGAAATCAAAGATCGTTTTTACATTCCAGCTGGCTGATCATCGAAAATAACACAATTATTACAGTAAATAGGGCGTCAGGTCACAAAATGCCAAGTCTAACATCCAAGCAAATAAAGATGTTTCTGTCTGCTGTTTGCCAAAGATTAGAGATCCAAAGTGTTTTCCCCCTGGGATTAATAAATTATCTATCCATCCATCTATCTATCACTGGCTTACAGGTTTTACACTTTAACACACAAAAAATCCTGTTTAACTTCTTTGAAAAGACACAAGGCCAAATATCTTTTTCATTAACAAACCATTCATGCTCTCAGATTCCACAGCTCTCCAACTGGAGAGTCAAACACGATGCATCCCTGTTTGGCTCGTCACACAGATACATCTCATGTCTGCCAAAAGTCTGCATGGTTGCAAGATGGACCCCATTCATTATTCATTGAGAACAGCCTTTTATTAAAGAAACAAATCGTTTTTACTCATTTGTAGTAGCTGGCATAGTGTTCGGAAAAAAATGGCCTCTTAGAATTTGCCCTGGTTCAATTTGCAAATAATTTTCACAGTATTCAGAGTAGAAGTGCAACAAATGAGCAACATCAAAGTGAAACATCTGAACAATCAATGGTATGAATAATTAATAGCAAAAGCAGGTAAACTAAATGAAAGTACAAAATAAAAGTTGTATTTCTTAAAGGAATACATATCCTTTCATGACAGTTTCATTTTGGACGGCTGGGATGTGCTACTTTTCAGAGAAATGTGATATAGACCAACACAACAAAGTTCATGCTCAATCATCCAGGTATCAAATCCAATAATTCTCAGTTAGGTCATCTGGACAGTTTCTTTTTTTGTAGAGACGTTTTGCCCTCTATCCGGAGGGCTTCATCAGTCTGAGGAGTTCCAGTAAACCGTTTCCCCACCAAGCAGTAAATACCTTGAGTGGGCCAACCAGACAAATACACATTACAAACTACAACAGTCTTTATCTCATTATTTGCAATGTTTTTAATCAAGTTATAGCCACTTTTGTGTTGCAAAGATCGAGTAGCTGTGACAGCCATATTGAATTGGGTTGACTCAGTTGTAGATTTTCATCTAATAACCAGATTCTGAAAGTTTAATTTGGTTAAAGCGGTGTTTACTAAGTTGGTTTATCTGTGACGGCCATCTTGAATCAAAACCACTCCAAAAAATGAGTCGGTTGTAGATGTTTATCCAACAGTTACTTTCTGAGCGTTTCCGTAAAATCATGCACTCACACAGATGCAGGTGAAGACATATTCACAACTTTGCTTTTGGCAGCAGGCAGTAAGAACATTACCTCGGATTAGACCATTTACATATTGTGACTTTTAATGAGCTGCCTGACACTTACTTTTCAACGCCTATAGATGGATCACCGATACATCAAGTGAGAGATTAAGTACAGTACCACAGCCTAATTCACAGTATTATGAAAAGGCAAGGCCATTTATGAGAAGTGGATGCGTACGTGCTAATTTTTCATATTCACGACTGGCGGTATGAAGCTTTACATGCCACACGCCACTGACGGGGTCATACATTTTTTATAGTGTTGTACTTGTATTTTAATGAGCAGGGCTGATGAGGTGTGCCACACCGGCAGAGCTGGCGGCCTCTCCCTCTCCCTCTCATTCACTATGCTTCTCACAACTTGTCAGTCATCCACTCCAAGGCCTGCTCGTGTCTGTCTCTCGAAGTGCTTTCAAATATCAATC
>JARVLU010000583.1:19980676-19992247 GCA_031762415.1 Simpsonichthys santanae | reverse complement strand
TTTCAAAAAACAAACCCCCCCCCCCCCCCCCCCCCCCCCACACCCCAAAAATAAAAAAAATCTTTGCATATTTTCTGGAGATAATTAAGAGGAGATTGCAGCGAACTGCAGACGATCAATCAGCAAATCAGCGGACCAGATTAAATCCAAATTCTGAGCCCGTTTCGCAGATGGCAAACAAAACTGACAGAGATGCGTTTGGATGGCACGTCGAACCACGCCGGGTGGAGGAGCCAATGTCAGCGCCTGAGCATAATTTGGAATTAATGGGACGGTAAAACTTTTAATTCAAAATCCCAGCCTTAGGGACAAGTGCATTTGCATACAAATGAACACAATTTCCTGTTTGTTCGGTGTGCAAATACAAAGGAAGACGGCAACGTTGCGACGGGGCTGGGTTGAGCAAGCACCCACGACTGTCGCCTGAGTTCAGACGGCGCAGGCACCCAACCGAGCACTTCAAACACATCTCTGTTTGAGATATCAGACTACAGCAGAAGAGCCATCCTGCAGGACTGAACAGCCACACGGGGCTTCTCTCCTCATTTGCACGTGAAAATAACTAGTGAGATGAGTCCTTTAAACACAGGAAGTAATTAAAGACTGATGACCTACAGTAGGAAAAAAGTGAGAGCCACATGTGGCTGAAACTCACAGTTATAACTGGGAATATTTCACAAAGCAATTAACAGATTACACCTCTTTAGACCTTTCATTGGCAAAACACTGAGACTGATGTGTTTTTCTTGAGCAATGCAATAAACTGAAGGCACCGTTGGTGTTTCATTAAAATGTTGCAAACTTCTCCAAAGCTTGATGATACTCAGAATATGCAGCAATAACTTGATAGCCCAATGTACACATTAAAGAATAAGAAAATGAGAAACTGTTTGCATTAAGTCACTCGCATGCCGAATCACCCCCACCCCATATTATCTGCTGATTTTTCCACACAATATACTGATTTCTTTCAAAATAAAAGCATTTTTGAAATAGAAAAAAAAAAATTCTCAACCTCCTTATATTGGTTCTTGACTTTGGTTAAACTAGTTTTAAATTACTGGGTTAACAGGTATATCTAAAGCCAAATTTAACTATATCAGTCCTGTTTTCTTCAGTCCAAATTCAAGATATTTTGTGGTTTTACAAAAGTTTGAGTCAAAATCGCTAAAATTTTCAGTCGCATTGTTACTTTAGTTTGAATTTCTTTTAATGAGATGTCAGAGACAGTGTGGGGTTTTCTTCGGTTGTGGCGCAGAGTAGGGCTACCTGTTGCTGCAAGCTGTCAGTTGGCTGTTCCCATACATTTTTTCTCCCTCATTAAAAGTCAGCCGTTTCATACGGTTCTTGGTACCAAATAACAGATGACCATGGCTGTCTTACTCAAAATTATGGCAGTGATTTTTATATATTCAAAGTCTAATTAAAATGACTAAATTTGAAGATTTAATGTAACCATTTAGTTATTTTTATGACACTGGCACTAATGGTGCTTCTCCAATCAAAGGTTTTAATTATTACTAATTAATATCATCATCATCATCATCATCATGCTTTTGACACAACACCTACAGCTCATAACCCCCCCACCACCCTAAAATAAAAGAAGACCAAAAGAGCACCTCGCAATATGCCAATGTTTATTTCTGTCATTGTAGTTTATTTTGAAAGGATTATAAAGTAGAAGTAAGGCCTCAGGTATGATCAGCATTATTGCCAGAATATGTTCATGTCGCACAAGATTTATCAGCAGGTCCAGTGAAAATTAAATAATATGAAGAGCCTGTGAGCAGGATATAGGTGGGAGAAATGTTTCCAGAAATAATTACCAACAAACTTGAAAAGAGCTTGTGCTTAACTTTATAAAGAGCAGAATAGCATAAGCAATATTCTGGAAAATAGGAAATTTTACTTAAGAGCTAAAATGAAATACAACTACTTTATATTGTTGTTCATCCTTCCACCTTTTTGTTAATCTGTTAAACAAACAACTCAGTATCTTTTAAAATAACCTGCCATTTCTTTGCTGTTTTAGCCGATATTGAATTAAAATTTAATCCTAACACTTGTGATTAAATGCTTTTACTCATTCAATAAGACTGACTGACACAATCCAAACAAAGTACTTGTTCATACAATCAAATTGCTTTTTGGGTCAGTAAGCGATGCAAAAGTAAATTCAAAGAAATCTGACCATGTTGTTACAAATAAAATAAATAAAAATCTAGCACTGTAAAGTTAGTTGGACATGGATGAATGGATCCATCCATGCAATAATATACACGATAATACCACAGGTACATTTAATTACAACAGTAAATTAGCTTTGTCTCATAAGAAAGACCAAAAAAAAAAAAAAAAAAAAGCTGGCTTTTATTCATTGTCATGGTCCACAGACCATCTTAGCACCAACATAACTGGTTTTTTTTTTTGTTTGTTTGTTTGTTTGTTTGTTTTTTCCCCACTTTGGAGTAAGCTGTTGGAGGAGAATCAGTTTTGTTTGGTGTTTCTTCAGTCTGATGAACATGAAACGTCTCAGCACAAAATAAATAAATAAATAAATAAAAACATCCAGATGACATGATGGAAAATTGTTGGAGTTTATACCTGGATTACTGAACATGAGCTTTGGTGCTTTTATGTTCATGCAACAAGTTGCTGTTGTTTTGTTTGTTTGTTTTTAATGTTGACTAGATTTGACTCCGATGATAAACAATGCTTCTAGCGTTGTGGTTTGTTGCGTTAGCATTGCTAACTGAGACTGCCATTATTTATTGATGCTATACACATCTGAGTGACAAGCCAGACAGGCCATTTTCCCCAGCAACACAGTTAGACACAGTTACACACAAATACACACTCATCTGTAATTAAGTCCCATGTCATAACTAAAATGACCCCAGACATGGAGCTATGTTAAAAAGCAGCCCGTTTTCCAATAACTTCTCATTAGCAGGCTCTGCAGCAGCTCCCCTGTATGTTCCTCCCTGGAAACTCTGAAGGTGACACAGCAGTTACCGTGGACTTTGATGGGGCACTCGGGAGCTTTACCTCATATCACAGGACTGCTTCCTCTGCAGAGCGAAATGGTTCAACAATCCATTTTATCGTGCTTTCCGTGCGGGCAGAAGCAAAAAAGATTGTTCCCGCTCGCTGCGAATATTATGCAGCCAATAAATCAGTGATTAAATGAGCGTTAGCATCAGCAGGACGTCACCTGGATTCCCCACAGCCACCTTAGTGTCTCGCAACACTAAACCAGTGGGTTAAAGGTCATCGCTGCGGAGAATTAGAAGCTGTTTCAATCACTTATCTAATGAAATGGATCTCCAACCCATCTGCAGATACACGGATCTACTTTACGGACAGGTCGGATAAGATCAAGGTGCGTCACCCTCAAAGCCAATCTTCTAGCCTGGAGATGGAAACCAGCTCCAACGCTGCTGGGCCAGTTAAATTGGCTTGTTCACATTGCGTATTCACTGGCCGACCACAGCTGATTAAATCTGTATTTAATTGGATCAGATCGAGCCGTGATGAAGCGCTCCCCCCCGGCGTTTAAACCACAGTCCTCTGTCAAGAAGGGAAAAAAAATGTGGGGGTGAACAGGAAGCGAGAAGTGAATACCAATGATGGGCTCTGCTAATCGCCAGCGCAGGAGGAGTGGACCACACCTACAGGGCTCAGAGGAATCAGTGTTGCCCACTTTTCTGTGCAACGTGTGTGTTTCCTTTATTTTATTAATTAGACATTATGTTACTCTGATTGTACGACTTTTTCCGTCTGATTAGCCGTTTTATAAAAAGCACATCTCAGATTCCTTCAGCAGCAGAAATCTTCGCTTCAATCAAAACTTTAATCAATTTGTCGTGATTGCCCAACATGCATTTGAAGACATTTGCATAATTTCTCAACAGTAAATACAATTATTTCCTACTTCACAATCCTCATTCGAGCTCAACAACCGCTTTGTTGAACGACACGTTTTCCAACTTTGTGAACTTTTACATATTTTTTGGATAAATAAGACGTGGAAAAAAAAAACATATTTCCACGCAAGCTTAAAAGTAGATCAACAAACTCAAATTAATGAGTGAAAATAAAATGACTAGCCATTTAGTTATTTAAAAAAGTTATTATTAAATATCTGCCAGGACAAATCATACCAGCTCATTTAGATGGCGTATAGGATGTTTTCACACCTGATAATCTGGTAGACTCAGTTTGATTGGGGACTAAAATTCAGAACATTTGTTTACATGTTCAGCTGGTGCGGTTCGCATTCACACTGCACTGAGTCAATCGATCCAACCTGTCACCCCCCCACCCTGTGGTGGTGCTGCACCAAGAACTACTGAAGGAAACAACACAAGAACCTCTGAAGGCACTTCTTCTGGAAATAAAAACAAAAATGGAGTGGCGTCAAATTTTAGCGATTCTAAGATTTCTGTTTTGTCGTTTTTCGACAATGAACTCAGCATGAACAGAGGGTGAGGCAGAAGACTGTGGAGAATGTTGTTTTTCACACAAGGTGGCTGAGGACTCCGTATGAGGTAAGAGAAATGCACCTTTGTTTTGGCAACATTTACCCAGAATGCCCTGCGCTGTAGTCCACTTCCTGCATTTGGAGCGGTCTCCAGTCCGCTTGTATTCACAATGCATTTGAATTTGCACCAGAGTTCACTTCAACCGAACCGAGACCTAGGTATTTAGGCGGATCAGAGTTCACATCAGAGTTTGATTGTGCATTCACACCCTCCCAAACAAACTGGACTTTCTAGGCAAAACGGACTAGAGTTCGATTAAAGCGGACTAAACAGGGCTGGTGTGAATGCACCCTAAATCAGTAGTTAGTGGACTCAAAGGTTTATTTAAACCATTTGCCTTTGTTTTTCTTTGCAAGTAACATCTGCTTTATTTCCAATCTCTAAATGGCTATTATACAAGGATTGGTTAAATTTTCATCTTCAAAATGTGTTTGTGTGAAATTATAACTTAGGGGAGGGAACAAAAAGCATTTTGTCCAAATCTCACAACATATGCTGTAGGAATAGTTGATAAAAACCCACTTCGAAAGATTTGAACAGACTTGTGTTAAACACCTCAGTTTCGTTGCCTCCCAGGAACTCTCAAAATAGAAAAAAAGTCACTTCAGTGGAAACAAAGAATAATCAAATAGGTCGCTAAAGATCAGAGCTGCTTCACTTTGATGGTTAATGTCCATGATTCCATCACCAGGAAAACACTGAACAATGGTGTAAATCATAAAGATGGAAGAAAAAAAAACACTGTATTTGATTTGCCTGCTCAGATGAGCACCAGCCCTAAGAGAACACTGGAAGCCTCATGACATCTATAAGAAAACTCATATTGTCACCGGATAATCTTTTCAATACCCAGTCTGACAGGTGTAGTGCAAGAAGGTTGACACAACCCAACAGTCTTGTGCACGAGCTTAATTATTCTTAGACTGAACTGGGTTTCAGATCTACTTCATGTAAAAGAAGAGACAATTTTAAATTGGCATGTCTACTCCCTCTGGGACTCAGTGAAAGGGTCAGCCATCTCTAGAACACAACCTTTATAGAGATGATTAGTCTCTCTGTGTGATCTGCTGTCACCTGTGAGAAAGAAGGTGGTTCGTTTTGATCATAGACTATTTTAGGTTTGCAACTACCACATGGTGACAGGTTTATCCTTCATTTGTCTGGTGAGCAAGGTTGACGATGTCTTACCTAAAGGAGTTGGCTAAATGAACAATTATGCCAGAACAATCTACAAATTTGCACGGAGATTGTAGAATAAAAGCTCTACAGCAACAGAAATCTCCTATCTTTGTTTTGAAACTTGGTGGTATTGTCAGGGTATGAGCCTAGTCAGTTGTGCTTTCTCATCATAAACACAGACATTATAATTTTTTATTGATTTGTTTAAAATCATATTTATAAAGAAATCAGAAAAAATGTACAGGGTTGACTAAATTTTGAATGCTTCGGTATCTGTGGGTTCGCAGAAGACGTCTCCACGTGGTTCACTGCTTCTTTATCTTATTGGTTAAGAAGTAAAAAGTAAAAGACCTGCCCTGTTTTTTTTTTTTTTTTTTTTTTTTTTTTTTTTATTATTATTATTTTATAGCCAGAAATAATAAATCTTCCTTCAGAGATAAATGCTTATCTCTGAACTGCTGAGTGAGTGAAGCTGATTGCTTGCACTCTAGATAAAATAAGTCTAAGGTAATGCCACTCCACATTTTCACATCTAAATTATATAAAGACACCGTTTTATTTAAACCTTTACTTCCTGTATTTAATATACCGGTGACCTAAATTCATAAGAACACAACTGCGCAAACAATAAATTCATGTATTGTTTTTTTTTTTTTTTTTTTTTGCTGTTATAAATTACAAGCCATTTACACCACAGAAATAAATTGCTCTAATTAATTAAATATTTGTGACAAAAGACAAATCTCCACACAGAAAAGTTGCCCTTGACAGTGAATGTTGATGCATGATATGATCTACAGGAATGCTGTTAAATTTGTCAAATGATGGGGATGGAGGAAAGAGCCTAAATGCAAACCCTTCTGTAGAGACAGCTGGATGAAAAATAGACTAATGTGGAGCATAGAAGTGCTGCTGAAAAAGCGATTCAACTAGCATATTTCAAGCAGTGATGCTTTACAAAATGCAATAAAAAATAGCTTTAAAAGACAAAAAAAAAAAACATAACTCTAAAAGAACAATGCTGCTTGTTAAACTTGCAAAGCAGAAAAGAGAAACTAAAATGATGCAAAACATGGCGAGAGTGTCTTAAAATAAGCCATGTGAGTTAAAGCTCTTTTGAAGGTACATATTAGAATTAGCTTAGCTGAATGTTCAAGACTATAAGTCAAGCCTCTGATTCTGGTCCTGAAGACTTCAGGGGCTGTAAATGCACCTATAACCCAAGGTTTCTAGTGAGACTGAAGAGGACAATTGGATCTTTCTAGCTGAATGGAGTAATCACAACAATGGCTTTCTATGTGATGTCATTTTTTTTACCCCTTTGTGTTTTATAAAAAAACAAGCAGCGGCGAATATGATCAGTTTACTTGTATCCTTCAATTTCACTGGCTGCTACATTTTAAATGAATTGTAACTTTTTTTCCCTCAAACTTGACAGAGGACGACTAACAATCAGAATCTGAGACAACGAACTGAAAACCAGACACCATTTATACACTGAGGGGTTAAATGATTAGCAGGTGTGATGATTGGCAAATGAGGTCCAGGTGTGAGGTGAGAACAGGAAATAAAACTAACCAGACCAAAGAAAAGCCACGACATTAAACATAAAACCAAAGCAGATAGAAAACCATACAGACAGAAAACAGCTTTTTATTAAGTATTCTCCAGCATATCCATGCAAAACTTTTTTCATTTTACTTTCAACTAACGTTGCCAATTAGGACAGTCAGTAGCTCGTTGCAGCCATGACACATTCTTCTCATTTTCAATAAAATGCTGCCAGACCCGACTTTATTTCACAGCTCCCTGGTTAAAGTTAAAACTCTGGTGTGTTAATGAGAATCAACTCTGTTGCCTGCAGTGATTTACTGCACCTCCATTATTTGCACAAACAGGACGCGGTAACTGTTACATCACCAACGGCACCTTATTTAAGAACTCAGAGCCAGTTTACATTCACCGACCTCGACCTGTCTGAACACTGAATGCATCGATAAGGATCTCATTCCACCTGGAGACCTCAGTATCAAAGGAATTCTGGGTAAATTACTTTGCTTGGGGTACCTAAGACCTTTATTGAACACCTGAGAATAAAACACAACTGAAGAAAGATATTTGCATACAAGGCTGTAAAATGGCTGTTTTTGTGTGAGGTGAACTGATTCCTCTTATTTACTGATGATTTTTTAAAAGTTACATTTAAGAATTTTATTTATTTTCATTGTTTTTGTTTTTTGTGTTATTTGTTGCTTGTGTGTGCAGCACTTTGGCCAACAGCAGTTTTATATGTGATCTACAAATAAATTTGATTTGATTTAGTTATTTTTATGTTATATTGAGAGTGCTCTGGATACATAACTCAGTGTCTGATAATGATACTATTACGTATTAGAATAAACTGGTGACATTTTTTAATGATAAAGAGGAGGCAGAGGTAAGATTACCAGTAGTTGGCTGCTGAATATTTGCCCAAAGCTTACTGGTGAAGATTTTATTATTTTAGCATTAAAAACCACTAGTGATGATGTCCTTATGATCAAAACTGCTGCTTCCTTTTGGAACCAACTCATAGCTTCTATATTTTTCAAACTGAGTGTTTCCTTCTCAGATTGCAGGTTTACTTGAGGTTCCTGGAGTTTTTTTTTTAAATTGGGCATAGTTTAAGCTAAAATTAAATAAATAATAGCTTAGGCTTCTTTCTTGTGGACCCAACTTCCAGTGTTTGACCATGAGGCTCTGTCTACTTTTAAGATTAGGCTTTAAAATGTCATTTTTCATCATTCCTATAGTTAGGGTTAGTTTGGGTTTTCATGAGTTCTCCCCTGGTTGTGTTATTATAGACTTAAACTGCTGGAGGACAAACAGACCACATTTCCTCGTGTTATTTATCAGGTTTTTACAAACAGTTATTGCCATCATTAAACTTTATTTTATTTTTCCTATAGAAACATCTGAAACAGCACTTCTGACTGAATTTGTTAGCGTCTCTTTCTTGTCCTCAGTCTTTTGGCACAATTACTGGTAAATAGAAAACATTTCACTAATTGACATTTCATAATGTACTGTATATGATTGTTGTGTATTGTAATAGAAATTATTTGAATTCGAGGTGGATTTGGACTTTTGTATTTATTTATTTGACGGTGCCCTGAGATTAATTTTGATGTGAATTGGTGCTACATATAAACTGGGTTAAATTGACAAGTTTTTATTTTATTTATTTAGTTTATATTTTATTTTTTTATTTTTATTTTTTATTTTTTTATTTTTTTGGGGGGGGGTGGGGGGTGGGGTGGTCATTAATTTACCTAAAGAGCGGAATGAACCAAATGAACAGGAAGTGAAGAGTCTTCACAACATTAAATTAAAAAATCATAATCATGTTTTTATATATAGTGCAGCTCTACACTTGTTGGGAGATTTGAAAAAAAAAAGTGCAAATGAATTGAACTGATAAAGCTGACACAAATATTACAATAAAACCAAAACATGCGACTTTACAGTTAACAAAATTCATCCCTTTTCATACAAATGACAAGTAATGGGTTTGTTCTTATTGGCTTAACTCCAAAAGAAAAATAACAGCCAGAGATGTGAATTTGATTATCTACCACATCTCCTCATTTTTCAATCACAACCTCAGTGCGTCTACCAGCATTCAGGGGAATAAGAATCCAGGTATTAGACCACTTTCCATGGGAGGAATCCATTTTCAGTAGCTGCTGTGTGTCACACTTGTTTTTGCAATCATACACAACGACCTCAGGCTGTATATGTTATCCACTTCGCCACATAATTTAACTCCTAACAATGTGTTCTCCTGGTTTTCTCCCTGCCAGAGATGCAGAGGAAGAACAGGCAGTCGCGTAAAGCTCCATATTCATTTTCCAAGCGTTTTTATTTTTATTGTGGTTCCCATCTCCCTGACAACCCCGTTTTGTCCTGTCAGTCACTGTCACCCATGACACAGGTTAGCTGGTATCATATGATAAATAAGAGTCACTTCCATCCATCCTTTTCCCACTACTTTTGCAAAAATACACATATACACTATATATTGGCAGCTTCGTCTCTATTGAATTGTGCTGATTTTGGTGATGATGGGACTTGGGGGGAAAAAAATCAAACCATGTTTATACAATTTCAGCTATATTTTTAAATTGGATATGATTTTATCTGTAAAAAAAAAAATAGCACCATTTACAAACCTAACCATTTGCAAAGTCCTCTTGGTGTAAGCAAAGTTTATTGGTGACAGGATCAAGACAAAGGAAGCTAAGTGAAAATAAATAAATCAATAAATAAAATAAAACTGCTCCATTGTTGTTGCTGGAATTATGCAGCAGATCATGCCAAAATGCAAATATCAGGCAAGCGGGCTGGCTGGGGGTTGGGGGGGTGGTGGATTTTGAATAAAGTTGATGTGATTTCCTGCATTTGGGTGTACTTTAACAGGTTGTTAAACATCTACGTTTACCTACTTTGTAAACACTTACATCCCCCCCACCCCCCACTTGATGGTTCCGAGCCGACTCTTCTCCGCTGAATTCGCTGTCTGCCTCCACATGTGAAACCTCCAGGCGCTCACCCCCACCACTCTTTTAGGGGTAGAGGTTGTTTTAAGGGTAGAGGCACAAATGCTTCACTTGAAGGGGAGGATAATTGTATGATATTATGAAGTTGTTCAGTGTTGTCTGTTATGTTTAAAATGAGTGTTTATGTAACTTTTTGCAGTTTATTTGTCCAAAATAAGTTTTATTCATTCAAGGAAGTCATATTTGTTCATAACTTTAAGCCAAAGAGCTGTTGGATCTATGGAAACAGTTGCCGGCAGGTACCCTGTCAAAGTAAGAGAGTTCCCGGTTCCTGTTCCATCATGATCCGGCTCAAATTGCTCAGGCCAAGATTTAGACACCTACTATGTGTGACTTCTGAATGTACCAAGGTGGCGAGTGGGGTTGGAGCCTGCTCATTTCTGATGCACCTCTGTCTTGCAAAGCTTTGTAGTAACAGAGGTGAAACTGATGTCAAGTGAAAAAAGTATGCCGGACCAGCCAGACAAAATATTAAACAACAACAGATTAAGTAGTAAGTAAGAGCTATGTGTTGACATCATTGTATGTTCCCATATAATGGCAAAACTAATTATCTGCATTTAATCCATCGCACCTGGGATACACCCAGGTGGAGCAGTGAGCAGCTATGTAGGCACCCAAGGAGCAATTGGGGATAGGGTGTCTTGCTCAGAGACACCACAACATGTGGGAATGGCTGGGGATCGAGCCTGGGGATTTTGGGTCCCAGGTTGGCTGCCCTGCCTCTACCCCATCATGCCCCCCCCCCACCCCCCCCAACTACAGGGGGCTTATCAATGATGAAACACACACAACTTTGTATTTAGTTTCAAAAACTAGTTAACCGCAAACAGAATCACTAAACTGAGCTCATTCATCATATTTGCCTCTTGAATACCTCCCTCTGAATGTTTTCTGGGCATGTCCTGTTGGGAGGAGACTCCAGGGCAGAATCAGAACAGGCTGGGGGAATTACAGGTATGTCTCTTTTCTGGCCTGGGAACGCCTTGGAATCCTCCAGGAGAAGCTGGAGAATGTTGCTAGAGAGAAGCTGGGTTTTTCTCTTGAATCTATTACCTCCTCAACCTACCACAGATCAGTGGCAGAAAATGGATGCCATAAAAAACAGTTGTCATGTAGACGAGAGGCGCGAGTGCAGCAGTAAAAATGTCATGTTTTGAAAATATTCAGGGTGATAGATAGATAGATAGATAGATAGATAGATAGATAGATAGATAGATAGATAGATAGATAGATAGATAGATAGA
>JARVLU010000583.1:19902353-19933290 GCA_031762415.1 Simpsonichthys santanae | reverse complement strand
ACAATGATGTAGTTAGTAGAAACAATATAAGCTGAACGCTGGATTTTTTTTTTTTTTTTTTTTTTTTTTTAACATTTGCACAAAGAAGCTGAACCAGAACAAAATGTGAAAGGAGCAGTAAACGGTTGTAAACAGACCTAAAGATCTGAAGGCGGTAAAATGAGCTCAATTCATTTTCTAGGAGAAAATAAAGTGGCAGAAAAGGCTAAATATTTCAAAAAGCTAAAATTGCACCATTACAAAAGTCATATCACCCTTCTCCTGAATGAGCTGAATGTTTTGATACATAATTTGTTGAAATGGCACAAAAATTGTGGAATGAGAAAGATACTGAATAATGTACGGAAGAAAAATGGATCACAACTGTGTGAATGCTTCATAAACATTCACACAACAACTGCATCACTGGATTGAGCTAAAAGTTGCTGTGGTAGTAGCTGAGAGTCAGCCACAAGACCTTCATTTGAAACTCTGGCATGAACTGTTGGCAAAATACAGCTGTTTCTCATGAACCAATGGCATCATTTAAAAAATAGCTGGGTGTACATCAACAACTGTTGAAACTTTCAGAGCCATAACATTCAAGATGGCTGCCACAACTGACCCTAGAAAATAAAAATATGGCTTTGATGCACAGTTTTACACATATTAAACTAAAACCTGGTGTGGTAGTAGCTGAAAGTCTCCCAACACAAGCTCTTAGCACTACGGGTATTTGACTGGGTGAGTTGGCAAACAGCATTAACGAGGGTCTTCAAAACGTCTCAAAATGTTCACAATGGTCATCAGTTTTTTGTGAGAGTCACTGAGCCTGCTTGAATTTTATTTATTAAAATGTTACAGCTTAGAATTGAGATTTACGAGCCATGCAGACCATAATGAGCCCATGAAATACTGCAATGTTGAATACAAGCAATGTGCAATGCTGTGTTTATTTGACGATGAAGGCTAAAATTCTCTCCCCTTTAGATTAGGATGATATGAAATTAATTTATACCTCTGGCATGAAAGTCAGTGGGCGATGTCAAGAAATGTCTTGTTTGTACTTTGAGACAAACCCATTCCAGAGAAAAGCCACACTGGTCTGAAGAAAACGACAGAGGATGCCACCTCTGGTTTTTCTGATTCCTTCCTGTAAAGATTCACAGGACAATTGGATACAACTAAGAACAGGTAACAACAGCAATTTTTACTTTTTTTGTTTGTTTGTGCCCGTCGGTTTTTACAAATTACCGGTGCTGGCAGCTGATTGTGTCACAGCAGACGATCCTAACATCCCGACAGCGTGAGAAAAAAAGATGAAATAGATTTTCTTTTGAGCTTTCTGCATTACATATTTTTCAGTTTTGATTTTCCTCCTTGGTTCGCCCCGCTGTGCTTCTGTGGCCACATTCAGGCTCTCATTGTGGGAGACGTGCACGCAGTTTACTAATGAGAGTGGGTTGCAAATTGTGCCGCAGAGCAGAATAGAATAAGCCCTGCACGTGTGTACGCAGGTAAACATAGTTAGCCTCCAATTAATGATGCATTCCCAAAGTTTGTAGCCATGGTAACGTTTAGTGCAGGCAGAATGAGGGTGACGTCAGACCTCAGCAAGCTGGAGTGTCCATCCAGTTTGGTGCCACATTGTGTTTAAAACAGCTTAATGAGACTTTGTTTATGTTTACGGCTTTGTATTCTTTTTTATTTATTTATTTATTTATTTTCTTTTTTTTTTTTTTTTTTTTTTGCAATTTCACTAAATCAACATTGTTATAAATATCCTTTTGTATTTTTTTGCACATCTAAAATGTATCCAGGAGAATGAGCACTTTTATTTGATACTGCTTCGCATGATGTGAACGTCAGAGGTTTAGTCTAATTGTGTAAATGTTTATGAATCATTCACATTAATATGGATCCATTTCTCTTCCATGTGTTTTTCAGCATCTTTCTCATTCCACAATATTTGTGCTGTTTCAACAATCATATCAAAATGTTCAGCTCATCCAGGAGAAGGGTGCTATGACTTTCAGTATTGGTGGAACTTTAGCTTTTTGGACATATTTAGCCTTTTTTGCCACTTTTTTTTTTTTCCCCCTCAGGAAATTAACAGAGCTTATTTTACATCCTTCGTAACTTTAGATCTGTTTACAACTTTTCACATTTCGTTCTGGTTCAGTTTCCTTCAGCTTCCTTGTGGAAATTTAAACTTTTTTTAACCTACGTTCAGCTAATTTCATCTGTTTTTTTCAGCTGTTTTATAGTTATTTCAGATTCTCTCTGTTAAGTACATTGTTGTGCTTCTTCAAACTCCTTCCTGCTAACTTCAGCTTGTTATGCTATACTTTCAGCTTATCAGTATTCAAGTTTCAGCCTTTTCTGCTATTTCAGCTATTATTTAGCTGTTTTATGGTAATTTTAGCTCTTTTTTGTGCTAATTTCACATTTTTTGCGCTCATTCCCACAAAATTTAAGCATTTTTTAACTACTTTTCAGCTGTTTATTGCTAATTTCAGTGGGGGTTTTTGGATAATTTCCACTTTTTTGTGCTCATATCTGCGTCTTTCAGCCTAATTGGGCAAATATGTTATTTTTGCTTTCTTGTATTATGTATTAAAAGTATTAAAATCCGTCTTTTGTTCATTAGATATTTTGCTAACACTACAAACACATTGGACCAGAGCATACAAGTACAGGTTGTGTAAATGCTCTGAAAGCTTTTGAGACACATGGTCTCTTTTATTGCAGAGTGGTCACAGTGAAGCAATATATTTGTCACTCAGGGTAACTTTGAATGACAATCATCGAAAGTAGAAGGGGGGTCTATAAAACGAGGCCCGGCTGTTTGCTGCATTTTATGACAGCAGGTCACTCATAAATATTACAGGGTCTAAAGAAATATGAAGGAGCAGTGGGGTCGACTACTTTATTGTGCGTCGCATGCTGTTGTTTGAAAAATGGGAGTACTGCAAAAATAAAGAGTGAATGGTGGAAAGGGAAAAAAGTTTTATTCAAAAACATATTAATTTGTTTGATTGCACTATAAATAGGTTGTAAAGCTGTTTTCCTGGTGAAACTTTGATTGAAATGGCCGCGCGGTCACGTTTTCTGAGACTTTTAATAATTAAACGTTGAGACCTGCCAGCCAGAGAACAGTTCAAGCTGCGAAAGGATTACAGAAGTCTGAGGTGATTCGGTTCTGTGGCTGTATTTCTGTCCACAGCTTCTCTAATGGAGAGCAGGAATACGACCTCCACTTTAGATTTTTTTTTAAGTAAAACAGACCTTCTGAGAGCTTTTCAATCATCACCCAGCTTCCACCCACCAGAACACTTTCACCTGCAGAGCCTCTGACAGATGAAACACTTTGTAGTTTTTTTATTTGGTGTATTCACTGCATCCTTTTCTTTATGTCAAATTAATAATAACTAATCAGCAACGTTAATATATTATTACCTCCATGGTCCTGATCCTTGACTTTCTTCATTGTTCGTGTCTGTTAACAAAATATCTCATGAACCACTGCATTAATTATTTTGAAACGATTGGATGTAGTCAACTCATTTCACGATGGCTGCCATAGCTAACTGATTTAAAATAATAAATCAAACACCTAACTGACTCTAGCTCAGTTGATTTTACTCATACTGACCCAAAGGTTGAGTATGGCTGAGACTGATCCCCAACATCTGGCCTCTAATAGATAAAATATTTGGAATCAATGATGTTTGTTTGTTAGCACAATATCTTATGATGCACAGGACAAATTTTAATGGCACTTTCAGGAAATAACTCAGTGCATCCTTACGACTGACCAACTTTTGACACCAACCCAGTTAAATATGGCCGCCACAGCCAACCTTTAAAAACATTAAAATTGCTATAGCTCAAGCATTGTTACTATTCTTAGGCTAAAACTAAATACAGTTGCAGCTGAGAGTCATCAACAACACAAAGAAGTGCTACTCTTCATGGAAAATCTTTACCTAGAGCTTTAGCATTAATCGTTGGACGCAACCCTGTTTGTCTGTTAGCAAAATATCTCACTAACCACTGGGCAGATTTTATTGAAATTCTTAGAAACCAATCAGTGCATAAACATCAACAACTGACAAATGTTTGGAGTCAATGCAATTAACAAAGGCCACTGCAGCTAGTTAACTTCAAATAACACAGAAGTGGATTTAACTCTAATTATTTGTATATTGAGTTACATTTGACACGGTTATGGCAAAACGTCATCCCAAAATACAATCTGAGCATGAAATCTCAAAATACCACCTGAGATTATATTTAACAGTCTTTTCAGGGTTTGACCAAACATGCGTCAACACTTTTCCCAACATAAAATGTTCCCAGGCTTAAACTATGGAAGGTGATACGCACTCCTTGAAGGATATGGTCTGTAATTTACCTTTTTAAATAAAAAAAAAGGTTTACTAAAGCCCTTGCATGTGTGCGTTTAATATTTTATAAATCTACAACCTAAAGTGAATGGCGAGAAAATACTCAGTGAGTATCTACACTGTTTAGCTCATTAGTTTGTCACTGAGGTCGTTCATCTTTTTTCATGCTAATGAAAAGATTTTCACTTTATCAAATGTGTGTCGCTGCAACAGAGTCTATAGATATATTTGTCCTGTCTGGGTTTATGTGGCCCAGTTTTCTGCTGCAAAAGGCTTCGACGACAGAGACGGGTTGCCTTTAAAGCCGCTGCGATTCTCTGAATGTCTAAAGAACCAGAGAGCATCAGGAGCGTCGTAAAGAAAAACAACAGCGTCGAGGAGAAACATTCATGGATTTAGAGGAGAAGCGAGGAAGGAGTACCGGTACACAAAGTGTATCCATGGGAGATGGAGGGAGGAGGAGGTTGTTAGGCTGACACAGTCAGAGCAGGGTGCAGTGACTGTGAAACAGCTTAAATAAACACTGCAAGAGAGCAGGAGGGGTGGAGGGTGGAGGGTGGAGGCAGCGGCTGGGACTCTGGGAAACAAAGTTAAAAAAAGAAGGAGAGATGCAGGCGATTTGTTCAAAGAGAGAGAGAGAGAAACACGGTTGTAAAGAATGTGTGAATGCTCTGCGTCGCCAAAAGAAAGAGAGATAAAGAACTGAATTCAAAGGAGTAGAGTTTTGTTTTTTCTTAAAAAGACTATTAGAACAAAATAGCAATGGGAGAAAAAAGATGAATTAAAAGGAAGGGTTTTAAACTTAGATCATCTTGTGGTGAGAAATGCTCAATAATCCAGGTAAAAAAAAAAAAAAATCTAAAAGTTAAGTCAGGTCCTTTGGACGGATTAAAAAAAAAATAACTGTTTCAACGTTTCGTCTTTAATCCAAAAGACTTCTTCAGACTCGGTCTTATAAATAGATATTCACAGGGGGATGAGTGAAACCCCAAAATGCATTAGGATAAAAGCTGGTCCATCGTAGTGGTCGCTCTTTCAGGGATGAAGATGTTCACATCCTTGATGGAGAGGAACAACGGTTTGAGAGAGGAGTAAAGGAGGCCATCTTTGTGAAGAGAAACGGTCCATCATTAAACAGGGGTGGAGGCCTCCATGTTCAACTGTCCCTCTCTTACAATGCTGTTCTTGTTAGTATCACTGTGAATAGAAAACAGCCATCAGGGTGCTAACAATCGGTTATTGTTAGAGTTAAAGTTGTTTGGGCCAATCTTAAAATATATATATTTTTGTGCAATCTCGTGCAACATTGCACAATCCAGCATGACCTGAGTATGTGCTATGAATGACTTTCAGCTACTGACGTGTGTAAACTAAACCTCAATATCTGTAATATTCAGAAATAAGACAATTTTTGTGTGGCCTAATATCGATTAGCTGTACTGATCATCTTAAAAGGCAGTGACTCCAAAATGTATTCAGATGTAGAGGTACATCATCCAGCAACTGATTTCTAAGAGTTTCATTGGAATCCGTCCAGTGGTTGAGATATTTTGCTAACAGACAAACCAGTTGATGCCAATGTTTTAAACAAATATACAGCTCCATGTGTTTATGTATTTTGTGCATGTCTCAGCTACTACCAAACCAAATTCTAGCTCAATAGTTATTAATATTGGTTGAGTTATATCCATATATCCTAAAGGTTATTGAGTTTAATATTTACAACCATTACTTTATTTTTTTGAGGGTTTTATTGAAATCCATCTTGTGGTTCATGAGATGTTTGACTAACAACACAGGCAGAGGCAGAAACATCATCGCTCCTCCTCCACCTGCTGATCCAGTGCACAGACATGAGCTCGGAGCGTGGAGAGTTTTATCAAATGGAGTGAAGTGTGGATGGTAAAATAAAAAGAAACAACTGAGCGTAGGAAAGTGAACTGATGGAAACAGAAAACTTTGACAGCCAGAGGGGAAACGACGCCTCGGGGAGAGCTTCAGCCTTAAACTCACGACTCTGCGGTGGCAGAAAAACCTTAAACCTCCGATCCCGCTGATTCCAGTATGCTCTGCAGAAAGGGTGGCACCGTGTGCCGAGTGCCAGAGTCACGACTCCACTGGGATTTTACAACCGGCTACAAAAGACCTGCACAAAATAAAACAATTATCTAATCCAGACTGCTGCAGGTGTCACAATCCACAGGTTCTCTTCTGGCCTGAAGTTGGTTTTATGCACAAAACTTTAATTTCCATACAGGAAGAAGCTTAATGCACAGCCCGTACATTATTATTGTTCTTTTTAATGCACACTGGCAGACTTCATGCATTATTTGAAATAAAAGGCACAATTTTATAATAATCTGAGCTGCTGAAAGGATTCTCATTTGCTCTACAATTTTCTCTAACATTGTAACTTTTCGTATATTTTTACACTAATTGCAGTTCACACGATGCAACAATCATCTGTCTGTGCACAAGTGTTTGTTTGTTTGACTGTTAGCAAAAAATAATAATAATTCATGAACAGATTTTAATGAAATTTTCAAGAAGTAATCATTGGATATGGACTTTGTTCTATATTTTCCTAACTGAGCACTTTGCTGTTAGACTGCAGGTTTACTTGTGGTTCCTAGAGTTTTCAAAAGCAGAATGTGAGGAAGATCTTCCAATTCTCAGGCTCCTCTTTTGTGGAACCAACTTCCAGTTTCTGTCTGTGTAGTTGACACATTTTCTACTTTTAAGACTTTCCTTTTTGATAAATCCTATAGTTAGGGTCAGCTTGGGTTTCCTGAGCTTTCCCTATACGTATGTTTCTATAGGCTTAAACCGCTGGAGGACAAACTGACCACATTTCTTCACTCTACTTCTGTCTTTACTTGCTCTACCTGTTTTGTATTTGTAATTTTTTTTTCTAACCTTGACTTGTTTATTTATTTATTTATTTATTTGTCTTTCTTCCAAAAGGGGGTACACATGCACCTACACTTGGACCTGCCATTCTGTGTTCGTTTGTTTCTCCTTCCTGTCCTCTCCAACCCAGCCAGTCAAAACAGATGGACACTGGTCCTGAGCTTTGTTCTGCTGGAGGTTTCTTCCTGTTAAAATGTAGTTTTTTCTTTCCACTGTTGCCTTTGTGCTTGCTCAAGATGGGAGAATGCAACGAAGTGAAGAGTCAGCGAGTCTACTGGCTTCTTCCTTAGATACTTTTAGTAAATGACTTTTATGTGAATATGTATGTGAATGTTTTTGGACAATGCCCTGAGCAATTGTGATTTGGTGCTATACAAATAAACTGAATTTAAATTAAATTGGATATCCATCTGCAAATCAGTGGGATTCAAGATGGCCACCAATTAAACGTAGTAAACACAGAAATAACAATAATTCCGTTTCTATTTTAGATATTAAGTTAAAAGTCTTGTGTGATAATAGAGTCAGCCCCAACATGTGTCAAAATCTAACAGCTCACCCAAAATTTTGCCTAAAATTTGGGTGCGTTCTTACTTATTTTCAATTTAGACCATAAGAATATGTGTCTGGGGACAATGATGGCAACATTCCCTCTGATTTATATATTTGTAGTTCATATTTTACACTAGATTGCACCGCGGAGTACAAAGTGTAGTCTTCTCGGGTGTGTTTCCACAGATCACCCGTATGTGTGCGTGGGTGCAGCAGCTGTGGAGGCTGGTTCCTGTCTGTCGTCCACGGGTCAAAGGTCGGCAGCTCAACTGTCACATTTAGACCATCACAGGATCTGCCTCGTCTTACGACAGTGGTGTGAGGTTCAAGGTCCGCTGGCGACACTTGACCCTCCATTGAGGGCTCCATGTGAGCCAGGAGGAGACTGACAGAGCAGGGCTAAAAAATGGCAGCCGACATAGGGGTCGAGGAGGCAAAGGTCCATGAAGGGAGTCGCAGGGATTAAGAAAACATAGGCAGGGTGACGGAGGAGAACCAAAGGAGAGGACAGCTTCTCTGGCGAGCACCTGGGTCTCTTTTAAGCTTTTATACTTTGCCTTTCTGTGTTTCTTTTTCACACCTGACTCTTTCTCACTTGCTCGCTCTGGTGAGCTGTTGGCTTTTGGCAAGGCTGTCCGTTCCCCCCTCTCGCTCTGTGATGGAGTGGTGACTCGAGGAGTGAAGGAGCGATGAAGCGGTGGAGGCCTGAAGCGAAAGGAAACACTCCCCTCGCTCTATTGGGATCGTTCACCGAACTCTGTGATTAATTCATCTCCTGTTGGAAAAGTCTATGATTATTTTATTTTGTTGCACGGTAAAGTCATGGTAAAAGTATATAGCGGTATATCTTCTGACATTTTTGGACTAACAGCATAAGAAAAAGTCATGTGATTCTAGTTTAGACCACTTCAAATGAACACATGGCATAATACTCTGTATCACCATTTTTTTGGTGGCCCTAAGGTGTAAATGAACAACATTTGAAAAAATGGAATTGTATTTGAAAAAACGGAATCACATTAAGCCAAACAGGGTTTTGTTTTTTTACTTTATTAACAGCATAAAACCGAACAACAGAACAATATACCTGTTTGGCTTGATGTGATTCCGTTTTTACAAATGTAATTCTGTTTTCAAACGATTCCGTTTTTTTTTTTTTTGTTGTTTTTCTTTTTTCAAATGTAATTCCATTTTTTTTCATATGTAATTCATTTTTTTTTTTTCTTTTTTTTTTTTTTTTTTTTCAAATGTTATTCTGTTTCAAATTTAGTTCCGTTTTTTCTAATGTGATTCTGGCCACTTCCGCTTTAGCTTAATGTAATTCCATTTTTTCAAATGTAATTCCGTTTTGTCAAATGATGTTCATTTACACACTAGGGCCACCGTACCATTTCCTTAAATCACAGAAATCCATTGAGGTCTGGGCTTGGATCTTTATTCTTTTCCAAGTCTCAGTTTCAGCCAAGATTTGATAAATGGTCTCACAATATTACTTCAGTATTGAGGTTGTGGTCATCTCATTATTTTTAAGGTGTCTAAATCCTCAGGCTGCAAAAATAAAAAAAAATCTATAATTATCGACACTTCTTCCCCGTGCTTAACTCTAGATGTCTTTGTGCAGACATACTGTTTATTTACCTGCTGTGATATTTTCTAACCAAAAAAAACTTCATAAATACCTGTAAAAGGATCGTATGCTTTAAGATTAATTATTAATACCTATTTTTTTCCCAAAATTGCACATTTTTGTACATAATGCAAATAAATGTCTTCATCTTTTACTATCTGACAGTCCCATTATCAGTACCTGTGCATTTCTGCTGCCCTCCATTATGACAGTGCTAAGGTTATAAAATTATGTTTTATAAACTGCTGTGAAATCTTTGAAGTGCATTTGGCCTATAGCTCAAACTAGTTACTAGTTAGTTGATTTATAGTCAAATTTAATCTTTGTTTCTGCAAACTAAAGCAATCTGCAAGAAGTAAAACACTGATTGTGCATAACTTTTCTACACTTCACATATTTGGATTAAAATCCTATACAACTTATTGATAAGTATTTCAGTTAACTTAAGCGGACAGACACTGTCTGGACATTTAAATCCAGTTTCTTTGCAGTTTTGCCCCATGCTTAGTTACTGTTTTTTATTCACTTTGATTATCCATTTGCTCAAAATTGGACCAATTACGTTCTGTAATTTGGTCGATTTAGCCATTTCACCATGTCCTTGGGGTTTTAAACTTTTGGAAATCACAATGTTGCTCTTCCCTTTGATGTCGGAGCATTGAGCTGGGTAGAAGAAAGGGGTTTTGTTTGGTTTGAGGGTTGTGGCAGGAGAAGGAGGGAAACCATCAACCGTTCATATCATAATGGTGCGTTACATCTCCAAAAGCTCCCAATGCGTCGCAGCTAGCCACCCCCGAGGTCAGCTATAATATCTATTAGCTGTTATAGAAGCAGAGCTCTGGGTGGAGGGTCTCTTTCTCAAATTCCCTCCCCAAGGCATTATTATTTAATTGCAGGCAGAGTGGATACAAAGGGTTTGGAGGGGTTAGCCATGATTCGAAGCAGCTGGATGGATCCCAGTCACTGTTTCTCCATTAGGCTGAACCGAGAATTTGGGTATCGATCTTCAGTCTTCATTAACATCTAATAAGCTGCAGAATAATCACGGCTCTAATGAAGATTTGAAACCTACGGGCTGGATCAGGAGTGACCTCGACGTTGGAAAGACGTGTGGCTTCCGCGCCGCCTTGTGCACCAACTTTCCGACTCTTGTTCCATTCCGTCTCATTAAATAGTGACATCTGTGCAGCAAGCATAACTTCAAGCTAGTATAATTAGCTCCCACCTATAATTACGGAACCTCCCGAGTCACAGCGCTGTCTGATTGTTTTGCTGTGTTATTAACTTTCACCGGAGAAAAACGGTTCCTCCTGTTTCTCCATGATTCTTCAGTGCGGCGCTCATTCCTGCTTAAAAGCTTCTGGTATGTTTAATAATTCCTTATAACGGTCTTTTTTTCTCCCCATGTGCACAAAGAGAAACAGCTCTTTGTCTGTTGTCCGCATACGGGGGTAGATGATTAAACTGCGTCAACACTAAAACACTTCTTAAATCTATTTTCAGCTTGTCGATTCTTTGGCATGTCATCTTTCACTCTGGTGCCGTGCAGATGTGTTAAAAGGGCTCCTTTATCAGCCTGCAAAATGAGCACTTAATTGAGATGCACGGTGTTTGTCTTACGCTGAATACGCTAACATTATATCGATCCCGAGGCCTTGTTTATGTCACATTTGACGGAGCGTGATCAATTCTGCTCTGGCACTTTGATTGATCACAGACGTGTTGTCACAAGTATTGATTTGGGCTATGCTTAGAATAATGCTACCATACTAAATAGAGTGAATGAAGAAAATAAATTAAAACAAACACGAGCTGGTTGGATTTGTTCCTGGAAGGTGTCTTCTGGTAGACTGTGTTTTCTGAGTCCCTACGTTTTTTGTTTTTTTTTTGCATTTCTCTGTTCTCTATAAATTTACTCCAGTGAACATCCCTGTTGGCCTCCCTTTTGCTCACTGTTCCCCCTCTCTGTCTCTGTTCATTATCCCTCCTTCCCCAACTTCTTGACTTGTCATTTTTCCAAAGCCTCGCACCCCCCGATCTCCTCTGTGCATCTGTGAATTCTCTCCGTGGCGTTGCCCCCGTACAGCCTGCCTCTTCACTCCATCCGTCTCTGTCTCTCTCCTGCCTCTCCCAACTCCCCTCATCCATCTCTCCTGCTCGCTTATTCATATCCTCTGAGCTTTCTCTCCTCTTCTCTCGGCTGCGTGTCACGACAACCAAGTTTCTCCTTGACCCTGTCCAGTAAAATCATGTGCATGCCTTGCTGTAAAATGGCTAAACAAGTCAACTGTTATAGTAGATATTATCTGTTTTCCCTGCTATACATATTACCATGAGTTATGTTGAGTGTTTTTACCTTCCATCTTGTGGATAAAAGATTTATGCTGAAATACTTCCATTAGTTTATTCTGGTCTTCTTCCAAAAAGGTGTTTGTTGGGGGTTTGGGTCAGAGATCTCCACAGTTCACTGAAAAGGTACTCCAACATTGGGATTTGTTAGGGGGTTTGAAATAAAATCCTGTGCTTTCTTGTGTATTTGCATCAATAATAAAAGTAGCAACGTTGCCATAAAAATACAAGAATAAAAAATATGTAAAAGGAGTTTATGTATATAATATAAAATGTAAAAAGCATTTGACTATGATGGAGGTGTGCTGTGGGGTGGGGCTTTGTAAATATGGAATTAGGGGTCCATTTTCTTTATTGATGGTTGCCATGACAATAATGATGCAAGGGTCTGATTCGCTTTCCCAACAGGAAGACGGACCCCTTCAGGGTGAGAGTCGGACTCCACCAGGACTGCTTGTTGTCACAGACTCTATTTATAACTTTTAGACTAAACTTTTTACTCATTTTTAAAATAAGCAAAAAAATGTTTTGTATGTTTTTTTTTTGGGGGGGGGGTGGACATTAGAAAGGCAGATACCAGGAAAAGCAAAAAAAATTGATATATGTATGCAGTTAGAGAGGACGTAGAGGTAGTTGGAGGGAGGACAGAGTGAGATGGACGAGGGTGAATCACTGTGGCGACTCCTGAAGATGGAACAGCCGAAAGAAGAAGAAAACCCAATAAGCAAACAAGGAACCAGAATTAGATAACAGGCTTTGATTCTGGATTGGACTAAGCACAGAGAAGGTGGATTTTTAAGTCACCAGAATAAAAGTAATAATAATAATAATAATACTTTATTTATAAAGCCCTTTAAAACAACCATAGCTGCAACAAAGTGCTGTACACATAAAATCAAGAACATTTAAACAAATAAAACAGTTGTTAAAAACTGTATACCTTTATATATTAGTAGCTGACACCTGCAGAGAGTATTTCCATGTAGACACACCTGGAAACATGAACAAACACTTTCGTTCTCACCTCTGGGAGTACAGCAGATTGACCTCATCCTGACCACAGGCAGTAGTTTTCCAGGTGCATTGCTTATAGGGACAATTAGTTTACTGCACTCTCGTTTCACTTATTGCACAATCAATTTCCCTTAATTGGTTTCTTGTAAAAAGAGGTCATCATTCCATTAAAAATCCCATTACTTAAGGACATGCCAGGCCAGGATGCAACTGTATCCCAGCCGTGTTTAAACAGGAGGAGCTCCTAAACCAGCAGCTTCCTCAGACATGAATCACTGCTGTTTTTTTTTTTTTTTTTTTTTTCAGGCAACAACACGTAAACGGTCATTATCAAAAGGGGAAAAACTAAATGCGAAGCGAAGGTTCCACCAATTACTCCTCTGCTTACATCTCATATACAGTTCAGTTCAACACAGCACAGTGAACTGTGTTCAAACAAACTAAATAATAAAAACAAATTTCAATTTTTAGCATACTTTTATATTTTTAAGCAATATTTTGAATCTTCTGAAGTATAAGAATGAATAATTAGCATCTCATCTATCAGTTTAGAGAAATAAAGTTTAATTCTTGCCAAATTAATAAACTAATCGACATGACACACTATAACATTTTTTAGATTAGAGGGGTTTTCTTTTCTTCTTTTTGTTGTTGTTGTAAAACAGTAGAAATTCCCTTTTGTTTGGGTCTCACTCAGACAAGCTGTTAGCTTGTTAATCCGATCTGAATTAAACTCAAACAACATGTAAAATATTAATCGTTTCTAATCTTTCCACAGAATCCCAAGACGCACCAAGAAAGCATTTCTCATGTCAAAAATTCATTTAAATGTCGTGAATTAATAAAATAATACAAATATTTCAAGTTACACAGCACAGCTTAATGTACTGAAGTTCTGCAACCCTAAATCTGAAAACAAGAATGTTGCTTAAAATGTAAATAAAAACAGAACGCATTGATTGGTAAATCATAAATCCATATTTTAATCAGAGTGGTGCCTGTTACATGTTAAAATGATTAAACTAAGACATTGTAGCTTTTGTTTGGAGGGGGGCTGGCTCCGCCTGATGCACAGTATGGAAGACTGTGGAAACAGGCTTATTTTCGATTTATTTATTACTTATTTTTTATGATATTATGCATAGGAGTGTATTTTAATGTCACTGCACGGACAGTTTTTTTTTTTTTAAACAGAACAGCAAAATTAGCGTTGAGGCCCTCTGGTGAGAGTGGTGTCTGTTGTGTGTGAACCTGACCTTGATTTGTTCTCTGTCACAGGGTCGAACTGCTGGTCTTCACCTCTGGGTGATAATTTAGATATTGATGGCAGCAACCCATCTCAGAAAAGTTGGTCCTTGGCCATGTTCATTGCTATGAAGCATCTTTTTTTTTAACTATAATCTGTAAATGAAACTGAGGAGATCAGTTGCTTTTGGAGGGAAATGTTCCGTTCTCTTCTGCTGGAGGATTCTAGCGGTTCGGCAGTCCTGGATCTTCTCCTGTCCAAAGGTTTTCAGCTGGTGAAAGGTCTGGACAGCAGTCAGACCAGTTCAGGATCTGGGCTTTTCTTCTACAATGTCATGCTGTCATAATGGATGCAGTATGTGGTTCAGCACTGTCTTGCTGAAATATGCAAAGCCTTCCCTGAAAAGACAACAACTGGACAGATGCATATGTTTTAAAACATATAATTACTTTAATGCATTGGTGGTGCCTTTCCAGATGTGAAAGCTGCCCGTACTATATACTAATGCACCCATATACCATCAGAGAGGCAGGCTTTAGAATTGTGCATTGATAACAGGCTGGATGGTCACTCTTCTCTGTAGTGAAGAAAGATGTGACACCTGTAGTTTAAAAAAATCTAATTCTGATCAATTTAACTACCTTTTTTTTTTCCTTTGCCTTATTTTATTTTAAACAAGCTTTGGCCTGTTTCTGAATTTTGGGGATTTTATGAACTGTAGATTAAGAGATTTTCAGTCTTCTCAAATTTCTGTTAAGCAAATTAATTCTTAACTTGCTCCTTTTTATTTTTTGCAGACCGCTGAACCTCTGCCCATCTTTACTTCTGAGAAATTCAGCTTCTTCAATATGTTTTTCACATTCCTCTTACTGACATGTTGCCAACTAATGGCTCTTTTAGCTGTTTCTGCCCCTGTCCAAACCTTTTGAGGTGTTGCTGCTTATCTTTTTTTTATTATTATTATAAGCATTTCTTATTATTAGTTTAAACATTTGCTATTTTTCCATTGTGAATTAAATATGAGGTCATGGGAATTGCATGCTGTTTTCATTGACATTTCACAATAAAAAAATCTAAACTATTTGGAATTGTGTTTGTATTTTGCACGAAAAATCAAATTTAATAAAGATATTAACTGACTTTTTAAACATCCGTGGACAAATATAGCAAGAAAGCAAAAATCGAGTCTTTTCTTCCTCTTCTTTCTCCTCTCATGTCGGTCTTCACTTTTCTTCTCTTTCAGCAGAGCAGGGCCAATTAGAGAACATCCCATGTTCCATCTTGGCTCAACCAAGGCGCTCTCCAGGGCCACTAATTAAACACAACCCATCCTCCTTTCTGTCTCTTTCTTTCTGCCTTCCTTCTCTCTGCTCTGTTCCTTCCCTCCATCTGTCTCGCATCCTCTTCCTCGCAGCAACCTCTTTCCATCTTGCTCCTCTCTCTTCACAACTCTTCGCTCCTCGCTCTCTCTGCCGATTTGTCACAACAGAGGTTTGATATTCACATTGGGACAGACTTCAGAGTCAATCTGCACAAAGCCTCAGACTTGTTATCCCTTTCTGCTGGTGTTAGCCGTGCACCTCGTGACCACATGCTTTAGGAGAACGTCTGGATCTGACAGAGCTGCTCTTTTTTTTTTTTTTTTTTTTTCTACCCACGGCCCTCCAGAACCAGTTTTCTGCTCCATATGTGAGCCCACTGACACGACAACCGGTCCTGTTAACGGCCCGGTCATTTCCTTCTCTCACTTTTCTTTTCATGCTCATCACTTCCTGTCATTCTGCCGTGAAGTAAACGCATGCAGCTTCACAAACGCCTTCACCTGACAAAACATTTGTTTTCTTACCATAAATGTTGGCATAGAAAAACAGAAGGCAGCTGTTGTTCCCATATTTTTTTGTATAATAATCCAAGAAACCTGATTAGACAAACGTATGATCGAGCAATTGTGTTTATTCTCATTAAACACTGACATTTGTTTTTGGCTGCTGTGCAAACGGATCCTGGAATAACCGGGGAAGAAATATCAGCAATGTTTGTCTTTGCAAACTTCCCGTCATAGAAAATAACAGCAGGGAAACAATATTTTTAGGATTAAAAAAAAAAAAACCTCAATCTTTCAACACAACAGAAAAAAGGTATTACAAGTAAATGTTTTATATTTACCATATGTTCTGGTGCATAAGTTGAAGGTTCTTTTTCTTTTTTTTTTTTTTTTTTGCATATTCATAAGGCAATTTTTGACAGACGCTTTAAATTTCTAAGAACTGCAACAGCGAGTCCTCTCATGCGCGCTCGCTTCATTTGGCTGGTGCAGGCAGAAGAATGCTGGAGAGCTAGCAGCTCCGGCAGCAATGGATGGATGGATTGATAGCCCCGTGCCACCCAGGCTAAATTAAACTGTTTTGACCATTGAATAAATGCATAATAAATACTACAGGTCAGCGGTGACACATAATAAATGCAACTTATATGTCGAAGCGACATATATATGTTGTTTTTCCTCTTCATGATGCTTTTTTTTGATTGATGTGACTTACACTCCAGTGACTTATACACCGGAAAATACGGTAAAATAAAACACAATATAAAGGATGTATTTTGATCAGTCTGATTCATTTAGTCTCTTGTTTCTGAGTGAGCCTTGTTTTGAACAGTTGCTGCTTTTTTTTTTTCATTTACCTTTACCTTTAAATGGTTACATCTTAAATCAAATTAAGAAATATTGAGCCTTTGATGTGGTGGTAGTCATCCACATCACATACTTTGAGAACTAACACATTTCTCAAGGCCTCGCAGTATCGCATGAGAAGGCAAATCTGAACGGTTATAACGTTGTCCATTCACAGCATAAGATGACCTTAGTTTAAAACTCTGGAAACAAAGAGCTATGGGTGAGGTGTTGGTTGGCAGGTTGTTTGGGCCCAAAAATGCAGACTGCTACAAGGTGTTTAAAAAATAAAACCTTTTAGTTTTTTTTTTTTTTTTTTTTTTTTTTTTTGAAAGAAAACATTTCAGCAAAAAGAAACCATCCAGAGGACCTGACTTAACTTTTTGTTGGATTTTCCACCTGGATTATTGAGCATGAACTTTGATGTTTTGAATCACTTTGGCCATAGCTGCCTCAGAGGAGTCGACAGGGAAGAGGGCAGACTCCAGAAACCATCTTATCACCATCAAACTGGTTGGTCCACAATATGGGACTGAGTTTGTTGTGGCTCCTTGGACTGATGAAGTCTTCTGGATGAAAGATGAAACATTTCAACACAACAAAACTGTCCAGAGGACCTGACTTAATGTGTTGGATTTTTAACCTGGATTATTGAGCATGAACTTTGATCTTTGGGGGTGGGGTGGGGGGGTTATGTGGAGCATGTATTGAGGCATGTACAGTACTGTATTGATGATGCATGTAGTGGCGTTCGAGGCCTCGCTAGCAGGCTGTACCACATGACCAATTCAGGAACTGGCTTGTTTGTACGCACGAGATTCGAAATATAAGAGGCAGACAGAAAAATCTTTTTTTTTTTTCTTTTATTCAAAGTAAAGCTTTGCAAACAGTTACGTTCTTAGAATCCATCTACCAGTTTTACATTTGTAGTCCACTTGATGGCGCAGAAGAGCAAATAAAGCACCATGGCGCATTGGATCATGAGTCGAGCTATTTAATGGAAAGCCTCAGTGCTTCATGAAGCTTCATCTCACCATCACTAGTGCTAACTGGAATCACTATGTGTTGTGCACCAACCTCACCTTTCAGCCTCCTGAGTGGCAGGGCGGTGCCAACGACCAGCAGCTGTTCCTGATCCCGGCTGATGAGATCCTGTCTTTAAGGCCTGGTGTGTCAGCTTCTCTCCGCTGGAACAGCATGAGCAAGACTCACTTCAGAAAGTTGATTTTCTTTGTGCTTCTAGTTCCTGGCTTCCTGATCTCCCATCATCAGCTCTATACCTTTTCCAAGATCTTCCTCCTGAAGACCTCCTGTGGACATCCGAGCATTCCAGTCATGTTACTAACATGATCCGACAGGATTTATTTTTGCACGACCGGCGCTAGCATAAACCTCATGGTCAGTAACTCCTTTAATTGGTTATGCAATTAGTTTGGTATTCCATTGGTTCTAATAATTAAGTGACTGTCGAGTCTGATGGTTTTCAAAATGTGTCGTTGCAGATTTTTTCCATTACCTCTTTTAGATTTATTACAGCATATGCTTAATTTGTCATCTTGCAGAACATGAGTGTTGACTGAGTAGTTCTGTCTCAGATTGAACATGATGAGTTGTGCATGTAGCAGGAATGATGATTCGCCACATCTGACTGCACATTTAATACCAAGACTGGGCAAATAAAAAGCTACAGGATCTTCACTGCTGGAAATGTGCCATGCTCTAGAATAAACCGGAGGCCCTGCAGCCCAATAACCTGATTTAAATAAAGAACTGTAATACTGTGGTAGCAGTATTGGTAAGCTTATTATTATGTAGGTCTAATAGATTTTATTTTCCCATTGTATTTTTATTTTATTCAGCTTCATAACTGGGAACGTGCTGATCCAGATCCAGAACGTCTGGGTTGACTTATCACATTGATAACCAGGCGTTGTAGAACAACTAAGCACAATTGCACATTGGTAGTGTCAATTAAACCATATCGCATAACAGAAGTGGTCCATTCGCCCCAAAAAGTAGTTCCTCCTAATAAATAATGTAAATTATTTTCTGTGCTTGCTGTGTGCTGGTTTGTTCTGTGTATTTTTCAGCTATTTTGAATATTTTAAATGAAATTTAAAATGATTTTTAGTGATTTCATCTCAGTTTCTTTTACTTATTTTCCGTTAATGAGGAGCTAGTTCAGTGACTCGTGTTCATCAAGCGGATCGGAACATGTCACCAGTGATCTGAACAGCCAGCTCCAACAGAGTCCTGTTTAATACGACCACTAACGTTTGACCTGGCGTGAGCTCAAACGCAGGAATAGCTGCAGGAAATCGGCTGTGTTGGAGATATTCAGTTTAAATCTTTTTATGGAGCAGACAGGGGACCAGAACAGAAAACTGAGGAGGACAGACAAAAGGGGGGACAGGAAAGATTTTAACAGCTGAAAGAAATTTGTGCCTGGAATTAAAGAAAAAGAACACAGTTATTAAAACAAAGATCTGGATATTTTTGAAATGTTTATGTGGCATTTTTATGAAAAGACAAATAAAACATCCAGAAAAACTGACTGAGGCCAACACAGGGTCCAAAGAGGTCAACACCTTAATATTAGAAAACATTTTTCATTTACTTAGAATTAAAATATTTCCATTATTTTCCCCCAAACTGAAATTGCTGGGAGCAACATGTCTGTTGTGTTCGTGACGACTGATTTCCACATGTTTGTATTTTCTAGATATTTATATTTGTGGCTAACTCCAGTGAACACTTTATCAGTGTATCATTTGATGTAAAGCTGCAGGTGATGCCCAGCAGATAAACACCAGAAGGAGAAAGATTGCTCGGGGACTCACCTCGTCAACAGTTGATTGATAAGACGTTTTGTTTTCGTGACGCCGACCAGATCACCCAACTCTCTTCCTCATACAATCCCCAGTCCGCGAAGCAAAACTAATCCTAACTAAACTCCCAAGATTCCTCCCATCTCTCAGCCCACTCTTCTTTCACTCACTCTCTGTTCGCCTGCTCTGTCATTCCTGAAGTGGCACTAATCCTTCCCCCCCCCCACTTCTCTCTTTTTCACTTCCCCTTTCCTCCCCTTCAAGTTTTTATGATCTGTCACTACCAGACCAAAACTAATCTTTCGCCTCCCTTGGTGCGCTCTTGCTCCCCCTTCCCCTCTAACATCTCACTGTTATTCACCTCAAACCATAACTGTATTTACCTCTCTGGCTGCCCCCCACCACTGCACGCCTTTGACAGACAAGCTTTTGGGCTCAGGTGAAAGCTGCTGCCGCCCAAAACATCTAACACAAATTGACTTCTTCATCTTTCAAACAGGAGACAGTGGGACAGCAGAGGGCACAAAACAGAGTTTTGGCTCGTCTCCAGCCGAGCTGAATTCAGAAATCCTCTGAGATCTTATTCATGAACTGACAGTAACTGATTCATTTGTTTGCTATGAAAAAGGCCCTGCAATTGTAGCAGGATGCAGAAAAAAAAAAAAAGCTTGAGTCCTTCAGCTCATTCTGTACAACTTGTTACAAAATGTCTGCCTCGGCAGCATAATTACTGAGTTTTAAGAGCTTTTCTTTCAGGTCCTCAGCCACCGACAGCATATGAAAAGACCCCAATTAAGCAATTATCTTTAAAGGTAGAGCCTAATTCAGTCATCTGAGCTCCAAAGAAGCATTGCGGAGAAGATCGCATTGCCTGACAGCTAATTCCAAACGAGAGGCTAAAAGCATTAAGACTCAGATAAAAAATGGAGAGGGCTTGTCATCTCGCAACATTCTGAAAAATGATGATAGCAGCGCCCGTAAATCAGAGTCTTGCCAGAAAAGATTAGTTTCTGTATGCATGCTGTGGACATTCAAGATGCTACATCTGTCTTAATTCTTCTGATTTTTCTTTTAGCAGATTTTACTTAGAAAACTCAATTACTTTTGATACTCTGTGGCTTGTGTTTCAAAAGCACATAGTTATTTTGGTTAACTGTGGATAAATGCTGCTGACATTTTCATTTTCAGTCTTTTTTCCAAACACGCTGATGTGAAAAATCCCTGGCTTCTTGTTGTGATTATCCAGCTTATGGCTGCATAAACTAAAATAGAAATTTATTAGAAATATTCGGGGACATTTTGACACGCGCTTATTATTCTAAGATTAAAAATGGGTTTATTTTGTATTATTAACCTGCTTATAAGCTCAATGGATTTATATCCCTCCCTAGCTTCTATGACATGACATTATGACACTAATAAAGTGGTGAAATTAAAATTAATAACTTGGATAAAAGCTGTACACATGACAGGCAAAACAAAAACAACAAAAAAAAAAGTGCCGTTGTGCAATCCAGCACAATTTGCTTGCATCTTAGAAACATAACTTTTACTACCTGGCCTTCCAGAATGAGCTGAAACTGAATGTATTGTTTCATAAAAGAAATGACTTGACATTAATTGGATTTCAATCTGGATCTCAACTGGATTCATGATGTGGCTTACTTTTAGACCTGTCGCAATAAACAAATCAATTAATCGCTTGATAAATGAAAATTATCAACCTCATTTTCATTTACCAGCTTTATCGTTCATCTTCGTTCGTTCGTCTCTCTCTTTCTACTGGACAACGGATGACAAAAAGTTCAAATCCGGTGCTCTTCACTAACTACTCCTTTTCTCTTTTCTCTTTAACATCCACATTAACTGTCCAAAATCGCATTTTTGGATTGTTAAAAGCTGAGAAGCTAAGCTACGAGCTAAGCTAACAGGCCGACCTCGGGGGAAAAAAACCTCTGTCTTGTCGAAGCTCCAAAATTCATGGTTGAAAGCTGTGCCTTCGTCTAAAAAAATTGTTTTTCTTTACATAAAGAAGCTGAGAACTTGTTTACTGATTTTTTTTTATTAAAAGTGTTGTGTGACAAATGTTACGCTAAAGAGTTCAAACCACACCGAGCATCCGCCATTTTGAAAACCGAAAAAAGGAAGGCGTTGTCTCTCCTTCCTTTTTGTCACACAAAGGGGTCTCCCTTCCCATTTACTAAAAGAGACACGCTGCTCGCTCCCTCACTATCCATCCTTTGGTTCAAACAGTCTTATACTGCCATCCGGTGGTTGAAAAAAGGCACTACAATCAAAACAAGTTTACCAACATTTCTTCTTAAATTTGACAATTATTACTCACATTATTATTTATCGCAATAATTTCTGAGACAATTAATCGCCCAGCGAAATTTGTTATTGTGATCGAACTACCTGCTTTGTACAGTATATTTTTCTGAACCGTGTCCTGGGATGACTTTTGTTGTAAATTGGAGCTATAAAAACTACGAATCGCACTGAATTATATACAAAGTAGTTCTGACCGAGCATATTTGTCTATTTCTGCTCTGTTTAAGTACTTGAGCACATTTGGCCATAATTGTTATTAGAAACTTTCCAGAGAGTGCATTGTTTTTAACCACGGTCCACTTAGTTATGTTCAGAGGCTGAGCTTTCTGTATCAATGTGTTCATCCGTTTGTCAGTCTGCCTACACCATCAGGGACTAAATGAAATAGAGGAATTCACCATCATCTCTCCACTTGAGCCTATAAAGCAACAGACAATGACAGTTCATGCTTTTTATAACTTTATTGTACTCCATTATTTGTACTGTGTGTTCCAACGACAGAAAATGAATATTTTGCTTTTGGATGAAGAGCTGTGCTGAATGGCTTTTTTTTTTTTTTTTTTAATCAAGAGTACTGTGGTTCATTCTGATGATAATCAACACAGTCATGGCCAGACATATTGTGATGAATTATTCATTCTGTCTGATTACCAACTACCATTTGACAACTATCAGACTCAAATGTGTTTAGATTACAAGTAGTGTTGAGTGCAATTGGGAAAATGGCTCATATATCATCTATCCATCATGCAAAGGAGCCCTTTGCAAAAGGAAGTAAACATTCAGTGATAGTGGGTATAGTCCATAAACACTAAGACCCACTTTGATACAATATGTCTTGGAGGAAGATAAGAAGCTTCATGAGTGGCCAATACGTGCTCCATAATCTGCAAAGATAAACTTGCTCTACTAAGACGATTCATATTGTCCGAGTTGTGGGGGGTCGTTAAACCATTTCTATTGATTATTGTCATTTTGGAAGTGTGTTACCATTAAGAGGCCCAAATGGAGACTCAACATGCTGATCAATAGACAGTCTCCAGATCCAGACAGTTTCACACATTAAGGCCATGTGGAAGTTCTCCCCATAGCTCTCCTCCAGCTGGATCAATAAGCCATGCATGCACACATGCACTCCATTTGCTCTCAGCCTCTCTCTCTTATCAACAGGTGCAGTTTAATGTGCCTCGTTTGTATGAGTGAGTCAGTGAATCAGCCCAGATTGCATCACCTTGTTCCACATACAGAAAGCAGTCTGACGATTCATCCACCCACCGCCTGATCAAGTAATATACTAATGTTTAAAAGACCCCTAAAAGATCTGCCAAGGGTGGAAAATCAAGATAAATTGATCGGTTGATTCTAAAATTGATTTATAACCTACCTCACACGAAGAGCTTTTGAAAATACATGAGCCTGTCCCAAAGTGCTTGAGGCTAATTTAATTTTGGACCTGATTCCCTCTGAATAAAAGCTGAAGACTTAATCCAAAAATATGGTTGGAAAGTATCTCCTTGGAGCGATAGAGAGAAGAGGCCTTGAAATGTTTCGTCAAGCCTTTACAATGCAGCATTAGAAGGACGGGAGGCTTGACCTCTGCTGCTTTTATTGACAGACTGTACTGATTTTTCCACTTCAGAGCTAAGTTTGCTAACAACCCCAGCAGATCAGTTCTTGCTGCCAATCTCATTACACTTCTCAATAGTACAATTCATAGAACAACTCTTACACAAACAGGTCATGAAGTCCAATCGGTTCAGTCTGCAAGGGTCAATCAATTCAACAAGCATCTTAAAAACAGCCTCACCAGAGGTGCTTCTCAGACTGGATCAATGTGTGGCTGGCCGACTCCATTAAAGAGCCTTTTTAAGAGCAGTAGTGATTGGTCGGAGGTGGATGAGTTAGTGCTTAGGCTTGTAAGCTAAAGTTCCACTTAACTCTCTGAACATGGCATCATTGAACACCTTGTATGTTTAGATTTATGAGATCTATAGCTGTCATCTAACAGGATGAAAAAAAATGTATATACCAGTAGACAATATGTGCATTGTGAGGTTTACAAAGACATTTTGCAGTGACTCAAACAAAGTGTTTTGATTCTTACAGCTGAGTGGTAACTTAAAATGACTGGCTGCTCACTGTTGGGAGACTAAATGATCCAAGATTGCAAGGAAAAAAAAAATACAAATTTTCAACTGAAGTCCTGTTGAGTTCTGAGTGTTTTTGGCCGGCGACCCATGCAGCCACAACTGAGCAACTGGTTTTTTAAAATTAAGGCATGTATTGCTGCTTTTGATACTGTTGACCACAGGACTCTCCAAGTTGGAACAATGGGGTTTTAAAGGCTCTGCACTATACTGGTTCAGGTCTTACCAGTCTTGACAAGAGTTCCTGAGTAGGCCTTGGAGAATCCATTTCCTCTTCTGCCTCCCTCACATGTGGAGTTCCCCAAGGATCTATTCTCGGACCCATTTTATTTTACATTTATATGCTCCCTTTAGGCTCCATTTTTAGAAAATCTAACTTTTTTTTTTTTTTTTCATTCTTATGCAGACAACACTCAGGTCTACTTTCAATTGAAGTGCATTGCTTTTCACTGAAACCCCTGCTTGAATGCCTCTGGATGGCTTTCAAACTGCTTGCATTTTAATGAGGATAAAACTGAAGTCATTAATTTTGGTCCCAGTGAAAACTGAAGCACATCTCCTACAGATCTGGCCAGCTTGGAGCCATGTGTAAAACCTCACGTAAAAAATTTAGAAAGAGGGATTCAGAATTGAACTTTGAGAAACAGATTAGTTCTGTTGTTTAAAAAAAAATATATTTTTTAACTGAGGCGTTTAAGTAAAAAAAGTTTATTCTTTAAATATGTTAACACGTGAGTCACACTTTTATTACAGTCCAACTAAATTATTGCATCTTTGTGTATGTCGGTGTTAGTCGGGCTGACCTCCCGTCTGCAGCTGGTTCAGACAGAAGGCTGTAGCTCGTCTATCAAACACAAATAAAAAGGCGTGAATATATCTTCCCAGTGCTGCATCCCTTCATTGGCTCTCTATTTTAGGATTGATTTTTAAGTTTTATTTTTGACCTATTAGGCCTGAAATAGGCTCCTGTATACCTGTCTGACCTCCTGTAGCCCTATGTGCCCTCTAGATCCCTCATATCTAATGATCATTTGCTTATAGTTGTCCTGCAAGTTGGTCCGCAGAGGTGATGCAACCTTTTCAGCTGTAGCTCCTAAACTGTGTAAACTTCATACCAGACAGGCTTCAACACTTGGTGTTTTTACCTCATCTTCAAGCACATTTGTACTCACTGGCTTTTAATACAGCCTGAAATTTAATATTCTGATGCATGCTCAATAATCCAGCTAGATAAATCTAACAAGGTTGAGTCAGGTCTTCTGGACAGATTCTTCTCTGTTGAAATGTTTCGTCTTTAATCCAAAAGACTTCTTCAGTCTTCTACTTCTTTAAACTGAAGAAGTATTTTGGATTAAAGATGAAATGTTTCAATAAAGACCCTGTCCAGAGGACCTGACTCAACCATGTTACATGAGAGTTAACTTTTATTTATTTATTGCCTCATTTTATTGTTTGTTTTTTGTCTTGTAATATTCAGTTTTCTTCTTGTATGTTTCTGTCCAAATAAAGGTTGAATGAATGTTTTTATGGTCTCGTGTTTTTGTACACCGGTAGTCGTTTTACTATTTGTATTGTGTGCAGCATTTTGGCATTAAACATACTATATTGATAAATTTGATAAGATTAAAAATAATTGTGTGCATGTTTTGCAAAATTGCATTCTATGCACATTATTTTGTACCTCATCTCTGTCTACTTCAGCCCATTTTGTACCCACATTAGCAGCAGCACCCTCTTTTTTTTTTTTTTAAATGAAGACGGATTTGAATCCGTCGGTGAGGATTTTAGTCATTTTACCTGGACATTTTGTGAACTTTTGTCAGATTTCACCTCAAAATTGAAATGGGTTTATCTGGTCTGAGACACCTGTTTGACAATTGAAAGACACAATTTGTAATAGAATTTTTTTTAAATATATACAAAATTTCAAGCGATAACACAGAGTTCTGCAACACAATAGTGAAGCCCACTCAGACTCCCTCGTGAATGTGAGTCACCAACTAGACGCCAGCTGTTGAATCACAGTGGTTAAAATGTTTTCCAGCCATACCAACTTTCATAAGGTCTCATTTCAATGCATTACATTAAGTATGAAAATAGATATTTAGCAAGCAATTAATAACTATGTCCTAAAACGTTTACATGGCATTTTAGAGCTCCAGGAAACAACATGTAGCATCTAGTTGGATAAAAGGAAAAAGATTAAATGATGAGCTTTTGACTTTTGAAGGGGTGCTCTTGTGGGAGCCATTGTTCTTTGTGACGTTAACGAAAGGGTCAGGGAGACATTCAAACTAGATATAGATGAAGAAGTAAAACTATAATGAGATTCAGCCTTTGTTTGGTGCTGCATAGACACTCAACCTCTTCAAAGCTTCTTTAAATGTGGCACAAGTTGACAACACCGGACACTATAGATGCCTCTGATTCAGTCATGGAGTCACTTACAGCATGTGGTGTTCTTCTATCTTTGTTTGGTTCTGCACCGGTGAGGAAAAGTCATCATGTCACCCTTTCAAACACCCTTTTTTTTTTTTTTTTTTTTTAATTCTGATGTTCGGGTTCGTCTCTTATGCCGAACGATTATATTCTGCTCATTCTTCCTGCTGTTAAAATCCTAAACTCTGTTACAAACAGCATCTTATCCATCAGCTCAGTTCTGTTCATCCCCCAATGTAAGCAACTCCTGGTAAGACCTGGGTGAAATGTATACACCCTAGCCGAGAGCTATGGAGAGCGCCGACTGCTGCTAAAGGTTAACTGTTTACTGAAACATCCAACACTTACCGTAATGTGCTGGTGCTGTGTTTATATTCTGTTTTGCTGCATTCACAGGAGCAGAATATAATTAATGTGGGTTTTAAATGCCAGATTACACACTGGAGGACACCAAGCCTTATTAAACCCAACAACTAATCAGATTTTAAAGGGAAGGTTTTTTTTTTTTTTTTAGAGAGGAGTTAAGAATGGGAAAACAAATAATGCCTCCCAAGGACGTTATGTTGTTCTAATTAAAATCAAATATAGGCTGAATTATCCGAAAGAAACTTTACTCAAAAGTTTGTTTTGTCTATATATAATACGACTCAAACATATTAAAGAAGCATTGTAATTTTTTGTCGTTTGTGGTTTAAATTAAGCATTCGTTTTTGCCTCAAATCTCAAATTGGAGATGAGAAATGACATTAAGATCTAGAATTATTAAAAAAAGCAACAAATCTTTTGTATCAAATAATGTTGAATATGTATGTATTAAGTGTCATGAATAGATTGGCTGCTAGCATTTTTTGTGTTTGTGTGTGTGTAAAACAGTTGCTTTAACATTGTATATTAAAAAAAAGAATGGTAATTGTAAAAAAAGAAAGAAAAAAAAAACGTGAATATGATTCTGTGACAAGAATCAATAGTTTAAAAAATGTTTGCTTTTGTTGCAAATTTTCAAAAAATTGCTTTAAAAAAAGGTATTTGTGTGCATAAATTCAGCTGCCAGCATTTTACAAACATTCAAAAGAGATATTATAATTTGCCGATGTGCTTTGAAATCGAAATATTTGTGCAGCATCCTTAAACACAAATCAAGACTAACTTCTATAGTCATTCCCACCTAAAACAAACATTTTATTTTCATGCTCCGTTATTTGCATTTGTAAAAATCCCACCAAATTCAAATGTTTAATTAAAATGCGATCCACATTTTTCATTTCATTTTTTCAATTTCCTTCACAGTCTGGAACAAATAACTGAACGTGTTAGAAGGGAAGGTGTCGAAGTCAGTTACCAAAAGGAGCCAAAATTTTAAAACTTTGTCCGAGCTACGGGCCATTTTCGGCTGATACATTAACCCCAGTCAGATACAAACTATCTTTTCTTGGTTGCAGGTTCATCAACAAGGGTTTGATCTGTTTCACTTGACGTTTTGCTGCTTTTTCCACATCAGGATCAAAAACGCTAGAATGATCCAGCCGACTTTCTGACTTCAGTTAGCTAGCTGCAAGAGAAGTCTACACTAAATGATTTATTTGCTTTTTAAAGAAAAATTAGAAGAGATAATATTTTACATTTAAGTCATCATCTTGGGAGAACCAGATTTGGCCCACGGCTCTCGAGTTCGGCATATGAAAGTAACAGAATGTTAACTTCCATATAACTTGCAACTACTGTAATTGATGTTTGTGTACTTTGAAATTTTGGAGCTATGCATTATTTTTTGTTGTTTAAAAACTTGTTTTTAGTTCCTTTAAAGTTTAATACATCTGTTTGGAGCGCTGAGTTTTCTTGAACATCCTTGTTTCTCACTTTGCGTCACACGTCAGTGCTTCCTGCTGGGCCAACAAGGACACAAATATAACATTTGTTTCTGGCAAAGCAATTTTCATTTCCCCGTCGGATCTTTATTCTCTCTCCCAGTGCTTCTGCATCGTCTTCCTTTTCAAAACTTGTTCTCATTCACATCTCTCCCATATCATCTCCTTTAAAGATGTACCTCTGTGTCCAGCTCGGCTTCGTCTCTTTGTGCCTCACCTCCTCTTTTCTCTCTCTCTTCCTGCTCTCCGTTCTCTCCTTTAAATGAGTTCACACCTCCTTGTCCTCCATCACCCCGTTCCTTCACCGCTTTTCATTTCACTTTACATTATTCACACACCTGGCTAAATCTAATAACATTCTCGAGTTCTTTCGGACGTTTTCGTTATTGAATGAAGGCGCAGTGTCAGTTTTTATTACAGGCCCAACAAGAACCAAGCTGCAGTTTCATGTTGGGCGGTGGGTGCTTTGAATTTTATCTTGTAAAATCCTGTTTGAACAAAGTTCTGTCTCTATAGACGCGAGTCAAAGGGTAACGGTTTTGTTGCTAGAGAAGCCGCTATGATCTCAAATATGTTCATAAAGGTCTGACACGAAGAGCAAATGGTTTGTTACGTAAAACTTTGTGGAAAGTATAAAAAATGACAGAGTGAATAATTAAATAAGAACTATGTTCATTTACTACTTTTACACCATAAATCTGCTGTTGCTGTTTTTGAAAAGCTTAAAATTAAGCAAGACTGTGTGCGTGCGTTACTTTATAAGGCCCATTTTTCAAACTTATACTACATTGTGAGGACTAACTGCTTCTATTGGGGTCCAAAGCCTGGGCCCCATAAGAAGGGCTGTTGGTGGGTTAGGATTAGTGTACGTACTGGTAATAGTTGGGTTTAGTGTTAGTTATGTACGTACTGGTAATGGTCAGGTTTAGGCTATAAACATGAATGAAAATGAATAGAAGTCAATACTAAGTCTCTGTAAAGGTAGAAAGAAACTCATGTGTGGTTCACCTGCATATAAATGCTCAAATAAACCTTTTTTTAATACAACAAAATAAAATTTAAAATAATGTTTCTGCAAACTGCTGAAGACATCCTCAACCTTCTTTCCTGCAGTTTCTTTTATGTGGCAAATTGTAAATTAGGCTAAAAATACTCCACGTGTCACATTTAGTGAGCTGTGGACCCAAACAAGACGATGCTTAAGGATGCAGCACTACTTTTAATTGTGCTGTTGCTTATTTTAACAAGTAATTAAAAGACGAAGGACTCGGGTAACAGCTCATGTTATTGGGGCACAACACAGGGAAAATCTTCAACAAAATAACTCATAATCTAAAAGGAGGCTTTTCTTAATGCATCACTGACAGCAGCATTCAAATTACACACCACAGATGATTAGAAACAGCCTTTGTGTGTGGAGATCTTTGTAGATTTTGTTTGAGTCACCACAGCCATGCATCCTGACATGTCACCACCTCATTGTAGGTCACAATAAAACTTTTGCTATGAACATCAGATTTTGATTACAATCAATCGTTTCCACAAAATAGTTTTAGTTTTTACCAAGAGAAGAGTAATTTATTATCCTAAAACATCCTGTTCTTATTTATTTCATAACAAAACTGAGGCAGCAGGAGGAGCCAAGAAAGCATGAAAGTTAACAGATGATCTGACAACAACAACAAAAAATAATAATAACAGAGGGAAACCATACTAACAGAGGACAGGTGGTATGTAAAAAAAAAATTAAAAAAAATCTGGAAACAAGGACAACTGAGGGCATTTATCATCAATGGAACAAGCAAAACATATTGTTGAAACAAACACAATACTAAAATTATTAACAATGACTTACTAAAGTACTTAAGATAATAAAAGAAAAATGAACTGTTGTTGCAGTGGCTTCATGTGATTTATCATATAGAGTTTCTTCTGAAACTGCTGAATCTTTATTTTTAAAGCCTGATGTAAAAAAAATATGATTTAATAACTGAAGATGGGACAGATCTGGTTGACAGGTCTCAGACTGAAGAAGTCCTCTGGATGGGGTCGAAACGTTCCTCACTTAAAGAAAACTGGTCCAGATGACATGATTTAACCTTTTTTGTTGTTATCTACCTGAATGACGGAGCTTACAAACTGTTTTTTTTTTAATTATTGTGTGAATGTTTATGAAGCATTCACTCTATTGTGATCCATTTTTCTTATGTACGTTTTTCTGCATCTTTCGCCTCCCACAATTTTTGTTCTTTTTCAACAAATCATAAATCAAAACGTTCAGCTCTTTTTGGACAATCCTGCTATGATTTCAAGTATTGGTGCAACTTTAGCTTTTTGAAATGTTTAGCCTTTTCTCTCATTTTTTTTTTTTTCTCATAATGAAATGAGCTCATTTTCCATCCTTCATATCTTTAGATATGTTTAGAACATTTTACTGCACCTTTCACATTTTGTTATGCTTCAGCTTCTTTTAGCGTCCTTGTGTAAATTTAAACATTTTTTCAGCTACTTTCAGCCTTTTGTGTGTGTGTGTGTGTGTGTGGGGGGGGGGGGGGGGGGGGGGGGGTTTT
>JARVLU010000583.1:19884909-19898394 GCA_031762415.1 Simpsonichthys santanae | reverse complement strand
CCCCCCCCCCCCCCCCCCCCCCCCCAATGAAAAAACCACACTTGGTTTTAAAAATTTACATTTATTTAAGAGGGTGACATAAATATCAAGCAGCTCACTGTGCACTCAGACCAGTTGAGATTTTTTTAACGCAGGTCAGAAACTGGTTTCAGAAAACAGGATCCAAACTAGTTTTTAAAAAGAAGATTGATGCAGGTTTTCATGACCATGACAATATTGTTAAATGCCAGTTTTACAGTGTCATTTAGACCAAGCAGCAACACGTCCCTTAACACCACAGATCAGTTTCTGAGTCAAACTAAATTTACAATCTTTGATTTTTTTTTTTTTTTTGTTTGTTTGTTTTTTTTGTTGGCTTCGTGCACTACTAGAACTCAGATGTTGAACTTGTGTTTCTCACATCTTGGATCAATAAAAAGATGGAATGTCCTAGCAGCAAGTTGGGGGTTGGTGAGACATCAAAAGGCTTGAATGTTTCTGGCAGGTGGTGTATGAGCAGAAGTCCTTTCGTCAAGAGAAGCGTAAACTTTATCTTCTTTTAACACAGTTCCACAACCATAATGTTCATAAATGTTACAGTCTCGTTCCCAGGTCCAGCACGATCAGCCCGCGGTGTTCGCCACACAAACACTCAGATATACGATCAGTAGATCTGTGGCGCACAAGGACTGATCTTTGCAGGATCCAGGGAGCATCCTTTATGATTTAGGGCTGGGCAGAGGGCGCCGGAATAGCAAAATGTGTGGTTCTGAAGGAGAAAAAGAAAATACAGTACACAGCGAGTAAAGATCATTTTAAAACTACTGAAGGTAAGAAAATATAATCTAACAACGCTCTGATGAACTACTGATGATGCCATTAAACTGACTTGCTCTACAGGATTTAGATGAAAGTTTGAATCTTTGCAGATTCATTTAAAATGTATTTCCAATCTAACACGACTGGTTTGCGTTCTGCATTTTCTTTATTTAGTGCAGCCATCATTCATTTGCATTATTTGGTGAAAACTGACATTCATTGGCACCACCCAGAAAGAATGTCTGAAACCATCCCATCTATTTGGAGACATTCTTGTCAAGAATTCCTCAAGAAAACTCAACATATTAGCACACAACTGTAAATTCTCACATTTGTGCTTTAATCATCATTAGCCACAAATTATTTGACCACAGACAACCTGTTACCGGCTTTAGTTTTAGGATAAATACTAAACCTCATGTAGGTTTAGAATTTTATCTTGTTTGTTCTGGGGCGGCGGTAACTCAGGAGAAGAGCAGTAATCTCGCTAAACAACAAGTTAAAGGACTTCAGATTAGAAAATGCAGCTCGTTTACCATTCTCTGAACAGGAGTTTCAGGAAAACCCGAGTTAACATTCTCACTGAGCTGCAACAGTTTCAAGACAAGCTGGTCACTGAAATTGGCAAATTGTGAGAAAATAAATATTCCCATTTTATTCTCACTGAATTTTCAAGTGCAGCCACGTCAGCCGTTTATTCATGTTTTCAGCAAAGAGTATTTAAAAACTGCAGCCTATTTTTGTATTTAAGGCTTGCCAAACTGCAAACACTTTTGAAATGAAGAGGCACATTCAGAGCATTTATTTTTCAATCAATTATCAGCATAGTTTTTAGATCTGGAATTTGCTATCAAAAAACAGTTCTAGTGGTCTTGAAGCAGATTTCTGACGGTTGCAACTTTGTGATCAATTCCAGAGAAAATGTTGCACAAATTTTTGGAACGTGTGTAAAACCATTTGCAACAAGACTGACGGATCTCTGCAACACACACACGCACGCACACACACACAAGATGAAAATGCACACATTATCTTTAGATGGCTATCATGTATTGGATGATCGTAGTAAAAATTAATCAGTGTGGAAATAACTCGTGTGTGCATTCTGTGTCTTTGGTGGTCATTTCTAAAGCCTAACACTGCCTAAAATGTTCCTATACCTTATTCAAAATTAAGTATAACAAGACAGATTTTTTATTCTTTTTTTATAGAATAAATCAAGTTACTGTGTTCAGACATACTGTAAGTACAAGTGTAAGTACCGGTAGTGTAAATATTGAAAAGTACTGTATATTCAAATTCAGCTATTCAGGTTAACAAAAAGCTGGCTTGCAGTTACATAAAACGAGTTTTCTGCACATCTGTTCAGCACTTCTTGTCCACTCAGTTGCAGTGGATGACACTATATTAGTATCATGATTATAATACCTGGCTGATGGATCATGTAATGCACCCATCCTTGACTTTGCTGCACTCCGAGGTTCCTCCACTCAGTCTCCGACATCAAATGGGTCTTGGGTACACGCTTAGCAATGTCTTTAGGTAGCATGACATGTCTGCAAAAGAGACATGGCATGTTAAAAATTAATATCTTATTTCAAGGGTCACTAGGGGTGGTCATTTTACCGTAGTTTACAGCATCGAGTCGATGACAGATCTAACGTACAACATAATATGTGTAAATAATTACCCACCTGTATTCGTATTTGTCATCGTCATATTTGTCGGAGTAGTAGATTTGTTTGTGAGACATGACGGAAACCTGACAAAGAAGTTTCACCTGTTAGTTACCGTTCAAGACGAACGAGCTCCTGCTAGCAGAAAGTTTTAGCGTGCTCGGCTAGCTAGCCGACAAGTAGTTTCGTTAAGACACGTCTGCTTAAAACCCAAAATATTTTTTAAATATTTGGCACAACCAGCGAAAATGTAAGAATTACCTTATGAACGTGTCGAGGTGTTCTGGTTCGTAAACTAAAGATGCTAACTTTTACAAACGCTTGTGTCAAAAAGAGATAAGCTGGTCCCTCTTCCTTTGTTTCCCTCTCGAATGTTTTCCAGCCCGCTTTTCATTGTTCAAAAGCACCTGGCCTGTTCCGATTGGTCAAGCGGCTGAACAAACTTGATTCCTATTGGATAACTATCTAATACAGGAAATTACGTCATTAAATATACAAGTTTTTCATTTGATGTTATAATGCCAAAAAAAAAGCATTTCTAGTGTTTGATTGGACGTTTGAAATGATGCGTTCACTTGTCTTTATTTATGCTGGTGAAGATTCTCAATCATCCAGGACATGATAAAATCAAAAAACGTTCAATACAGAAACAAGTGGACTTTATTTGTAACAGAAGACGTTTCGCTCTTCATCAGAGGAGCTTTCTCAATTCAAAGAGCAGAGTGTGGGGATCAGGTTTTAAAGGCTGAGATAAGATACACACATACCTATGTAGATTGACAAATCACACCTCACACCTTAACAGTAGGGGTTTCTTAAGGTCTTTGTTAGTCTAATTCACAGATGAGGCTCCTCTGTTCCCATCAAAGTGTGAAAATTGTCTGGGAATTAATCCTAAAGCTGCATTATACATTTTTGGAAGTTGGAACCTGAGACCTCCTCCTCTGTTAAGAGAAGGTTTTTCTCTCTTAATATAAACAGCTTCCTTCACACCCCTCTCAAACCACCTGTCGTTATTTATGTACGTAGATGGTTTGCAATCGCTTATTTGTAATTTGAGACATTGTTTTTTATCGTCACTCAGAAGAAAACTTAGAACTATTTATTACATTTACCTGACAGTTTATTTTATTTAATGAATATACAAGTCATTTAACTCATACGGTAAGGGGCTTAATAATTTTCATTCAACCTTTATTTATGTATGTATTTATTTATTTATTTTTCTACCTTTTATTTATCCAGGTAGTCTCATTGAGCCACAGGAACTCTTTTTCAAGAGAGACCTGTTTTCGGGAGCAGATGGTGGGAGTTAAGGGCCTTGCTCAGGGGCCCAGAGTGGGGCGAATGAGGGTGGAGGCAGGTGTGAGTGCTTCACCTTTTTTCACCCACATTGTTTTTAATGTTGTCAGTACCGGGCTTGAACCGACGATCTTCCGATCACAGGCCCACCGTCTCTAACCACTGCACCACCACTCCCCCAATAAAAATAATTTATAGAGGTTAATCCCTTTGATAATAAATAATATCCCATTAATCCCATTAATGATAAATGTCTACACTATTGTCTTAATGTTGATGTAATGTCAAGTTAGTACAAACGGTTGACTTATATTGTGTTTTGTTATGCAGAAATACTTGGATGTAATAATTTGACATGTTTATCTAACAAGATTGAGTCAAAAAAGGACAAAGAGGAGATGGAGGTAGTTAGAGTTAGAATAGAAGATGCAGAGGACAGAGTGAGATGGAGGTGATTGACTCCTGTGGCGACCCCTGTAGAGGGAAAAGCCGAAAGAAGAAAATGATGTGACAAGATTAAGTCAGGTCTTTATCATTCATTCAACCTTTATTTAGGCAGGTTAATCTCATTGAGCCTCGAGGACTCATTTACAAGAGAGACCTGGCTACAAACTAAGGATGATGACAACAGCAACAATACAACAATAGATTTTCATTGGACAATAGACAATCATAAGAGAGAAGTACAGATTTTTTTTTTCAAACAGGTTAAAGCAAAGATGTCAGAAGTTGCTAAAACAGACAGATTATGAGGCAGATGTAGAAAATCAAGAACAGGAACTGAGTTAGTGGGGACACTGTCCGCTCTGTGGTACAGAGTCCTGATGACCCCTAACTTGTGCTCCAGTGGGTGATGGGAGTCAAACTGCAAATAATGATTTGTGCGGGTGGGTTTGCACCATACACATCAGTTTCCAAATGTCCTCCATCACAGACTAAGATCAAGCCAACCTGCCATCTTTTACATCTTCTCATGTGAACTTTGTCATTAGGCTGATGGTCCTCCTTATTGCATATGAACAGCTAGTTCTGGTTGTCACCAACAAACAGGTTGATCCATCATGAGAAGGTGCCATTTATAAGACTGAGTTTGTTGCGGTTCCTCTGACTGAAGAAGTCTTTTGGATAAAAGACAACATGTTTCAACAAAGAAGAACCTGTCCAGAGGACCTGACTGATCTTGTTAGATTTATCTGGATCATTGAGCAGGCACCAGGACAATTTGACATGTTAAAATATTGCCAAAAAGTTGTTTGACTCAATCAACCTTTTTTTTTTTTTTTGTCTATTATTTGGACAAACATGTAAACTATTTGAGCTCATACACTAAATAACAGAACCCAACACTTTTGCGTTTGCTCCCATTTTTTCATGAGCTGAACTTAAAGGTCAAAGATGTGCACAAAAAACTTTTCTCTCTCAAATATTGTTCACAAATTGGTGTAAATCTGTGTTAGTGAGTGCTTCTCTTTTGCCGAGATAATCCATCCACCTCACAAGTGTGACCTATCAAGATGCTGATTAGACATCATGATTACTGCACAGATGTGCCTTAGGCTGCCCACAATAAAAGGCCACTCTAAAATGTGCAATTTTATCACACAGCACAATGCCACAGATATTGCAAGTTTTGAGGGAGAGTGTAATTGGCATGCTGACTGCAGGAATGTCCATGTTCAAATAATTTGGCAGTACATCAAAACAGCTTCACCACAGACCACGTGGTTACAACCCTGCGGTTGTTCTCCATCACATACTTCTGCCCATACCATAACCCCATTGTCACTATTGGCCAACTTGATTCACAACGTTGACAACAGCAAACCGCTCACCCACATGACATCTTACATGACGCAGACTGTCATCTTCCTTGTACAGTGAAAATCAGGATTAATCTGTGAAGAGAACACCTCTCCAATGTGCCATATGCCATTGAATGTGAGCATTTGCTCACTCAAGTCTGTTACGACGACAAACTGCAGTCACGCGGAGACCCTGATGAGGATGACGAGCAGATGAGCTTCCCTGAGACGTTTCTGACAGTTTGTGCATAAATTATTTGGTTGTGCAAACCAATTGTTGCAGAGGCTCTCCGGGTGGATGGTCTCGGACTATTTTGGAGGTGAAGATGCTGGATGTGGAGGTCCTCGGCTGATGTGGTTACCCGTGGTCTGTGGTTGTGAGGGCAGTTGGATGTTCTGTCAAATTCTCTGAAACACCTTAGGTGACGGCTTATGGTAGAGAAATGAACATTTAATTCACAGGCAACAGCTCCGGTGGACATTCCAGCAGTCAGCATGCCAACTGCACACTCCCTTCAAACTTTCAACATCTGTGGCGTTGTGTTGTGTGATAAAACTGCATTAAAGTCTGGGGAAGTTCTCACTAACACACACTTACACGAATTTGTGAACATTTGAGAGAAAAGGGCCTATTGTGTATAGTGGAGTGGTAGCACTGAGGTTGGAGAAGAAGGTAATCGGAAATGTCACCAGTTCAATCCCCTGGACTGTCAAAATGTGGGTGGGAAAGGTGAACCACGTACACCAGCCTCCACCCTCCCTCAACCCCCACCATCTGCTCTTCTGGGCACCCTAGATGTCAGCTCTCTGCTCCACACAAGAGGGCTGTGGTAGCTCAGTGGTCTGTGGTTGCATCAGGAAGGGCATCCAGTGTAGAAACGATTGCCAATATAACAAGTATTTGAATTACAGTATTTTATGTGCATAATGCACAGCTTTTTGTAATAAATAATGGTTCAATGATTAAGTTCAAGTATCACAGCAAAGGGTTATGTTTTTCCATTAAGTTGCCCACTTTTACTGTTACTGCTTGACAATAATAAACCTATTTTGCTTGCTTCATATTTACAGTATATTAGCCTAAAAATCAATTGGCTCAGTGCAATCAGATGAGGAGAAACACTAGGAGGAATTTCAGAAACAACCAAGAAACAACTACCAAGCATTTGTAATGTACAAAGTAAACAAATGCATTTATTTATGCATTTATTTATGCAGGTTATAACATTGTGTCTGCAAAAAATATTGTTTAGCTTCATTTGTAGGAGTGAAGAAATAGAAATGTACCCAGCCGAAACACTTAACGCACTAATTATAGAGTAGAAGGAGTCAGTTGATGAAACTTGTGTCCACACAGGAGCAACTGGAGTGCAGGGGTTGTCCGATCTGGTAAGTCCCGCAGTCAAATATAGCTCTGCAGACGTGTCAGTGCGCTGCTGGTCTCTGTAGCCTCTCCCTCCTGTGTATAAATATGTGAGCGCACGTGCATTTTGAACGCTGGGGTCACACATGAAGACGTTTTATTATAAACCCTGGAGACAGAGCCCTGTCCATCACCTGCCACTTTCAGCTGCGTGCGTCAATCTGCCTTCGGATGGACGTCGCTTCCAACTTGTTATCTGATTGGTCCAGCATTGATCCGTGGGCGGGCACTCCCGGGCGCACGCTGAAATCCCATTGGACGAGAGGCGCTTTGGGTTAATGTGACGCAGCTTGGAATTCCCAAAGTTCCCAAGTTTACAAGAGGAGGAGGTCGCCGTTCTCCCTGAAAACCCAGTCGTTTTGAAGGAAAAAGCAACCGCCGACAATTGTGTAAGCAAGCGGGGGCAAATAAAACTGTTTTTAATTAGGTTTTAGTTTGGTAGAACGTGGCATGTTGGATGCTCGTGCTAGCACCGGGGCCTGATTGGGGACGCGGAAGAGTGGGAACGTTCAAGCTAACATCCTTTGTTTACCATCATGGGTGAACCTTGAAATTGGTTGCTACAACAACACAGGCCCTAAAGTTTGTCCTCGTTTTGTATGTAAAAATATAAAAATCACAAACTAGACGCGTTTAGGAAGCATGATTCCTTCTGCTGGCTCGTTTCTGGATCTCAGGTTTGACCATTTGGTGTTTTCACGGCTGCACAGATTGTCTGGATGAATGAATCGGGACCAGTGGTTAGCTCAAGTGCCACTCGTGATTATTAATGGGATGGATCGTTACTGTATTTATTTCTTAACTCTACCTTGTATTTGCCTGCGCAGTGGTGTATTATGGGTGTAACACCAGGCAGCACACCGTTACATAACTAGAATCGGCGACAATGAGCTTCTTATTCCCTTTGCACGTCGTGCATTTCTGCTTAATTTAAAACCCACTTTTTTTGCACTAATGCCACATTTTGAAGATTATTTGACGCAATAACCACCCTCAAACACTGCATGCAGTGATACCCGTTGATACTTGTATCCTGAGCTGTGCACATTAAAAGGAAAACTAAGCCTTATTGTCAGATATATGTATCTATATGTGTTTGTGCATATATTTTAGTCCTACAAGACGTGTGAAGTTCACTGTTTCTGTCGTCATGTGCAGGATCTCATAAAGCTTGAATCCGTCTCGTGCTGTGCCAACTTCAGCCAGCAGGGGGCGATGTCTGACAGCAACAACAGCACAGGCAGCAGTGGCTCCTCCACCAACAGCTGGACCCTCCTCTCCCCTGAGGTGAGCATCCATCATATGAGGATTTAATACTAATAGACTCTAAGAGAGTAACCTGCATAAATAAAGGTTGAATGAACATGCAATCCAATGTGTGGTTAAAAAAAGGATCAAGCTTTAGCGGATGTGTATCTCTGAGTCATCAGCTGTGCGTTGATGTGTTCAGTGCGAATGAAAGCGGCTCCACCTTCTGCTCCTTTCACTTTAAGGGAATTGATTCATCTCTCTGGGCAGGGACTTGTACATTTTTTCTAAATTGGACAGTCGATATTTTTTGTGCATAACGGCACAAATCTTCCTGCGTTTACATTAATCATCTTAGTGTATATCTCAAGCCTCTTAGTGTATATCTTAGATCCTTATACTGTATACTGTTTCTTTTTGTACTTTATATTTTTGCTAGTTTTGAGTGTAACTGGGACGTTGAGTACACAGTTTTGTTCAATAAAGACAATAAAGAACCTTGAACCTTGATTAGCATTTAAAACCAAAATGTGTTTGTTGTTGTTTTTGTGGTTCGAAAAATAAAAGTTGAAATTAGAAAATTGTATAAATTTATGTATCATAATTTTATTTTGGTGTCATTGGATTGTTTTAAAAAGAGTGTTATGGGCTGTGTTTTACTGCAGGGAGTCAATAGTTTCGTGTTTAAGCTAGGCTATGTGAGATTTTAGCATTTATCAACAAGTTTTTCCTTAAAGTGATCTGTGTGGAACAACTTGCCTACATTGGCTGTAATGTAAATATCGGTGTTTTTAAATGTCAAGTATTAAATGATGGATTTTCTTACTCCACAGGAAGCGGCCATTGAGAATGTGGGTCCTGTGGATGACGGCACTGAGAGCCTGGGAGATGCCCCCAGTCTCTCTGAGGAGGTGGCAGGTACTGACAAGTCAACACTCGAAGCTAAAGCTTTGACAAAAGTGAAAGTCAAAGGCTGACTTGACAACTGTTAGGATTCCTGCATTATGACGTGTGAATTTTGTTTCAGGAGCTGCGGCTGAGTTCAAACCAGCTGACATTCCAGTAGAAACTGTTTTGTCTGAAGAAGGTCACCAGGTTGGTACATTAATAAACTAGAAGATAATCCAGTCAAGGCGAGGCAAACCTTTAAAAGATAACGTGGCAGAAAGAGCTCGCAGAGCGACGAAAGCTACAAATATGTCCGCGTTAAGATGTCATTATCTGCTTGACAAGTTGAGATCTGTTTTTGTAAAACAAAGCCATTCCTAAAAGACAAAGTGGAAAAAGATTTCATGTAGATGCTGTCTGAGAAAAAGTAGTGAGCACAAGATGAACTTTATAAAAAAAAATCCTATAAGAGCTCAAGTGTAATTACTGTAAATAAATAAAAAAAAGTTGAAAGTTTATTTACAGATGATTTATTTCTTTATGTTTAGGTTTGTCAGGAGACATCTCCAGAGTCCAGTGAGGGTCCCGTCCCTTCGAGTCCGGCTCGGCTGAGCCCTCTTCCACCCGGCCCCCACGATGCTTCATACTTTGACTTGGAGAGTCAGCCTCCAGTTATCCATGATATCGTAACCACCTCTCCCGGCGACAACGAGCCCCAAGGTGCCATGACTTTTGTCACCAACATGGATTTGGGGGCCCAGCTGGATGTTCCAGCTGTTGAAATCTCCACAGCTGACTCCAGAGAGCCCTGTTCCGCTTCTCCCATGACTGAGTTCACTGAGTTCACAGTCTCTGCTGAGCCCGCGCTCGACACACCTGCTGATTCTGGACTGATTCCTGCAAGTTTTGCTGGGGAGGAGGACGTCTCGAGTGCTGTACCCGAGGTTAACGTGCCCACAGAGACCCTCACTGCCACCGAACCTCTGCCTCACGTTGAAGCTGATATTAGCTTTGCTCCAGGAAGCACCGAGCCCGAGAGCACAATCCCACAGAGCCTGGAGACAGAGCGTCCAGCTGCACCTGAGACACTTGGTTCTGCTGAGACAGAGGAAGAGGAGGCTGAGAGGGAGGAAGACAAGCCTTCTGAGACGATGGACATGGATGAAGGAGAGGACGAGGAAGGTGAGAAAGTTTCACACTTTTATTTTTTATTTTTTTTTTTTTACTATGAAATGAACACATTCATTCACAGCTTACCAAACAGGAGATAAAGAGACTTGGCAGCTTTAATGAAGATGATAGTAACATTTACAATGATTTAAAACAGCTTTAGTACCCTTTTATTTGCACCTTCTTTTATAGATTTCTGTTTTTATATGACATGCCAGGTTATTCCACTAGCTGGATAAATTCCTATTGAGTTAGACTTTTTAAAGTTTGGTGGAAGCACACACAAAAACTTGAACTTGTAGGAAAAACTAGTCAAGATGTGACCGTTATTTATTAGTACTATAGTACTAATACAAGCATTAGCATAAGTAAAGTGTTAGCTTCTGTTAAGATGCTGTTGGGTCTCTTGATCTGTTGCTGATCACTTTAATTCCGTGTAGTTTGTATGAATCTTCATGGAATAATTATTAGTGATTAGAAGCTAAATTAGAAATAAGAAACATGTATTTCTGTTTTTATGTAAAACAAGTTATTTCCTGCTGCCTTGAGATCAAATAGTTCATTTATCAAACCATTAACTTGAGTTAACACTATGATTTAGCAGTGATCCTCCTTGATAAACCCAGAACCGATTACGTTAAATGTTACTTTACTAACAGGTATTTTGTAATGAAGTGAACTTGTATTGAATTAGATTTGATTTGGATTGAACTGAACTGCAAGTATCTGGATTTTTGTTGAACTGACTTGTGATTAGATTTTATTTTAATGAATTGGATTAAAATGGATCACATGTCATAGGATCTAAATTAGGCAGTTCTGCTTTTTTGAATAGTATTTAAAGGTCATTTAATACGAGATTATCCATCCATTTATTATTATTAATACACACAATGCAAATGTTCACAGGTGCACAACAGTAAATAGGAATGTCGTAGGGCTGTAAATGTTTGTCCTCCCAGATTTTTACAAAATATATTCTCACCATTTTGGTAGATTTGACATCGTCTCGACAAAAATTGGCGCCGTATTTCCATCAACCTACTTCAGGGTCTGTTGGTATTGATACCTCTTATAGCTTTTGAAAACATTTCTTGTGAATTGGTGCTTTATAAAAAGTTAAATTACCGTATGAATCTGGGCGGAGGGTCGGGTGGCAGTTAAAAAAAAAAAGTCAGTTTGCAGCGCAGCATTCAAGAAGGTAACAGTGGATACGATGTCTAGTTTACAGTTAACACAAGCTAACTGAGAAACCTCAACAATTTGTTAACTCATTTCTTATCTGCGTCATGCTAACATCTGGAAAATTATTCACCAGTGTGACAGGGAAGCCCACACCACACTAAATTAACTACACCCCAAGCATAAAATTATTGTTGTTGTAACTGAGCTATAAAAAAAGTCATTCATTTCCACAAGCAGCTCTCTCCTTTATTCTCTGACAATTTCCACATGCTGTTTGCACATCTCTTTTTTAACACGCCGTGTAATCTGTAAAAATCTGGTATTTGTAGGGAAAGCTGCCAGTGGATAATTATAATATTGGAAACAACTTCTTCGCTGACGAGTCCAGGAATGCTGAAATGATTTGTTGCGGTGGTTGAGCGCCACGGTTGGATGTATGTTGTTTAGTTTCGGGCATCGCGTCAACGTTTCTCCCTCTTTCAGAGCCATCCAGCAGTTATGAGCTGGGTGACACGAGCAGCTTTGACGACGGACTGAGGAGGAGGAATGTGCCCTCGTTTGAAGCACCAAGACCCTCGGATGAGGAAGAGGATGAGGAGGAGGTGGAATTCAAGCTACCTGAGAAAAAGGAAGAAAAGTCCTGGTTCTCGGTGAACAAATGCATCGTGGCTGCTTTGGTCCTGCTCTTCTTAGGTTCCCTCTTTTTCTCAGGTGAGTTCCGTTTTGGGCTTTTTGAAGCAACATGTTTTGAAGAAGAATTTTTTTTAAGTTCCTGTTTTTTGCGCTTTAACCTCAAGAGCAGAACTAGTTTGTCATATTTAATGCCTAATATGTGTGTGTTTAAAAAATGCCACATCCTGATCCAAAGCTTGGTGGTGTCTAAAGCTCCTAGTTTTCAAACTGGTCTGATAACGAGCCAAAAGGTCTCTCCCAGACGCAGCATCATTAGAGAAAAGAATTTCAAAATTTTACATGAATTAGTCACAGCTTTCCACTTTCCCTCAAGCTGTCTTAAATTAGTGGAGCCCTGTGAAGGCGGCACCGTCTCTGGATCTCATTTCTGTATGATTTTCTTCTTTGCAGGGGATTAAATTTCAAACGTGCGCTTAAAGCTCTGCCGAGACGTTCCTCTTCAGACTCATGTCTGGTTTTAATGTTGCAAGTGAAGTTCTGTTGCATTGTTCAAATGAGCAGAATCTTGAACTGTCATGTTGCCAATACAGTCGTCCCTCGCTACTTCGCTGTTCGTTTATCGTGGACTCGCTCTGTCGCGGTTTTTCAAAATAAGATTGGACACGACACACAATTGGCTGATTGGTGGATGAGCCGCACGACTGGCATGAAATTTTTATTTAAAATAAATTGTTTCAAATTGTTTAGCACCTCCTGCACCATTGTGCAGCCCACACTGCAGGATAAACTTCCTGCTGCAGCTGATCAGCTGTTCACCATGCAGCAGGAAAAGTGGGCGTGGCCAAGAGCGCTTGCACATGGCAAAGAGCAGAGAAGGCAGAGAGCTGAAATCATGACATATTAACTACTACTTACTACCGTACTTGTACAACTACTGTATTCCTACTTTGCGGTTTTTCACTTATCGTGGGTCTTCAGGGTACAGATCGCCCTCAATAAATGATGGACTACTATACAGTATTGTATAAGAGGGCAACTCCCCCCACCCCTCAGGGTGCCATTTTGATTTTGTTAATGATCAGCGTTTCCCCTACCATTAAACGGGGCGCCCCCACCCTGTCAACGGAACCGAGCAACCTGTCTACCGAACTCCTCCTCCTCCCCCCGCCCATGTTGACAACTGTCTGTACTGATGTAGAGCGGGACACAATGCAAATGTGCTAGCAAGAATGCTACTAACCACCCCAACCTCCTGTCGCCAATTACCGGAAGCAACATAGGGCTAAGCTAACAAGCGGGCCCCCCCGGGGGGGGGGCGGGGGGGGGGGGGGGGGGGGGGGGGGGGGGGGGGGGGGGGGGG
>JARVLU010000583.1:19871114-19884809 GCA_031762415.1 Simpsonichthys santanae | reverse complement strand
ATGCTACTAACCACCCCAACCACCTGTCGCCAATTACCGGAAGCAACATAGGGCTAAGCTAACACGCGGGCAACACAGACCTCCCCCCACCCCCCACCCACTGTTGTCTATTAAAACTGGAAACGTAGCGCTAAGCTAGCAACATAGACGTGATTCCATCCCGTCCCCCCCAAAAAATAGAAAAACCAAGGGCGCCCCGCCAATGGAGCTGATCTAGCGGAACACATACAGCCTGCATCTCCTATGCAGAAGACATCACATCATCTGCAAAAAAAAAAAATAATAAAAATAAATATTGCTTTATTCTGCAATAAAACATGGAAACATTCTTTGTTGAACTTTAGTAGATTGCTGAAATCTTTTTATAAATATTCTTGCTCCTTTTAGGGCTTTCTTTTTCTTGTTTAGCTTGTTTTCAGGGTTTAGCTTTGTTGCCATGCTTGACCAAAATACAACATTATTTTATTAAACACTAGCCCTCATGACAGTTAATTTACACACATTTTTGGCAAAAAAAAAAAAAAAAAAAAAATTTAAATCTCAAATGCATAATTTAAACAACTTTGACATTAAAATGTTTATTAACCTTTTTTTAACCAGGCAAATCCCACTGAGATCACAGATCTCTTTTGCAAGAGAGGCCTGGACCTGAAGGCAGCCTAACATGCATGTTTTTATTCTTATCATATTCTTTATTAATGTTAGCGGAAGGATATTTAAGCCTAATTTAGTCAACAACCACTCTCTTTTATAAACGGGTAAAAAGAGAGTACAGGACCTAAAGTCCTGTTTTAAATTGGTGTATATCAGATTATATGTTTGTTTGAGGATGTCGAGGACCAGACTGAGATGGCTCGAGGACCGCTTCTGGCCCCCGGGCCTTATGTTGCCCACATGTACAATTCTGAAATCTCCTAAATTGTGTCACGTTTCACTTATGGTTTACCTAAAGTGTTAAAAGGTTCAACCCCTGAATTTTTCAAAGATGTGAACCAAATGATCTTTTTCTAAAGTGTTTTGTTTGATACAAATTTTATCAGCAAATATAAATAAATAAATAAATAAAAATCACTTAATGTCACATCTATGTGACATTGTAATTTCCATCCATATATTTTCAGGTTTTCCACCTGTTGCCGCGAAGCTTAGAGAGATTTCCTGTGAATAACAAGGTTTGCAATTACTGCTCAACAGTGACATCATCTATGGGTTGCATGAGCATTTTTATCTGCAGTCGTCAGCAATACAGTACTTGGATGTCGGTTTGTTAGATGTTGACTAAGCTGCACTACGTCAACAGGTTTCCAGAATCAAAGATAGGACCGCAGCGTAAGCTTCTCCACCACCCCCCACTGCCCAGCTAGTGGTGGATTGTCGGAGCACTTATCTGCCCTGACAGCTCCTGCAGCGACTGCAGGAAAAAAGAAAGCAAATAACACATTCTGAGCTGTGGTCACGCTCTTCATCGCCGTTTAGAAGGATTCACTAGAAGTTTAGGGTTTAAATGTTGCAGGTTTTGTGTTTGACGTTGGAATAAAATATAAAAAAAAATGCACCCCCCAACCAAAGTGTCTTTATGACACATTTTGGCAGCTTTCTGTGTCTGTTGTAATCTTTCGTCAGACTTGTGTAAAGGTGCTGTGTGCTTGTCTGACAGGTGATTTTGACGCCTCTGAACTGACGGACGGAGAACAAAACCAGGTTTGTTTCCTCTCCGTCTCGCTCAGTCAGTGTCCAACTTACACAATACTGTTCAAGTTAGACGTTTGTCTCAAAGCTTTGAATTTAAACAACATAAAAAGATATTCTTTAAAAATTATATGTATTCTGTTCACACGCCTATGGGTTTCAATCCAGGACGAGCTTAGCGGTGATCCACAGGATATGAAGGAGTTATTGGATAAACTGGCACAGGAAAACCAACAAATCGCTCAGCTGGAAGCTCAACTACGGGTCAGCGCACATTTATTTTATTATTTACATTCATCTGCTTAACATGACAATAAATAAATTAAAGGCCCAGGATTCCTTGCCCGTCAAAGTTCTGCTGCTTTAAAGCTTTTTTGGGGTTCTCTTTCAGACTAAAAAAGAAGAACTTGACTCTCAGATGAACGTCGTGGCAGCAAGTGGTGATGAAAAGGGGATAGTAGAGTTAGAAAAAGAAAACACCAGGTTGAGAGAGGAGCTGTCATCGCTGCCTGAGCTGAAGAAGGAGCTGGAGAGTCTGAGGGCTCGAGTGACTGAACTCAGCAAGCTAACGAGTACGATTCAACTAAATCATAATTTACCCATGACGTCAATTATTGTAGATGTTCTTGAATTGTTAGTTCATATAGAAACGTGCAGCAATCTGGTTTTTATTTTTTATTTTCCACAGCTGTTGCAGAAATACCAACTTCCAGTTCATCCTCTCAGCCCGGAGACGGAGATGCTCAGAGCTCTCACAAACCAGCCGGACCAGAGAGGAAGAAGGAAGGAAACCTGAAGAAGGAACTTCACCGGCAGAAGGTTCTTCTGGAGGAGAGCAAGAAAAGATTGGACGGGATGAAAGCAGACAGAGGCGACGGAAAACAGGTCCGAGAAAGCTTGGAGGGGATCCAGAGGAAGCTTTCCGAACAAGTTGAGAGGTGGGAGAAGGCGAAGCCGCAGGGGTCAAAATGGAGGGGACACAAGGGCAAACATAAAGAGCACTGGAAGAAAGAGGAGAAGAAGAAGGAGTGGAAGCACAAAGAGGAGAAGAAGGAAAACCAGTGGAAGCTTCAGAAGGACAACTCTCACAAAGAAGCGTGGAGGAAACACCAGGACGAGTGGGAGAGGAAGAAGGGGGAGCGCAGACTGGACCGGGAGGAAAGAAGGAAGGAGAAACCGTGGCACAGCCAGCCCGGTAAAAACTCCCATCATCATCAGAACCAACAGCAGCCCCGCCAGCATCACCAGCACGCCGACGACTTCTGGAGAGACCAGGACCAGAAGCTCCGCCGCAACGTGCGCCCCCAGCTGGGCTGCACCTCCTTGGAGGACTGCGCCGCCAAGGAGGGGCTGTACCCCGTGGAGCTGTCCGAGTTTGAGGAGCTGCTGGAGGGCTACCTGAGCAAACTGGAGGGCTCCTCCGAGAGCAAGGACAAGATCAGGAAGCTGACGGCGGATTTCTTCGAGGACGGCGTGTTTATTCACGACAGGGTTCGCTTCGGGGACTTCGCCGAGGACGTGGCGGACATTCTGGAAGACATGGTGGACGTGTTGGACGGCGGCGGGCATAAGGACAGCGACTCTCTGGAGGAGGAGATGGAGGAGTTCGAGCGTGAGGCTCTGTGGAAGTTCGCAGCTTAGAAAGGGACCAGTTAGAAGCTGCCAATGGGATGCCGCAGCACACGTGGTGCTTTTAAGGACACTTACCCACCGTCTCCTCTTCAGAGCTGTAATTACAGAAGCTTTTGGTACCAATGGATCTGTCACTCTTAAATGTCCCTTGACGTCTCTAATTATGAGCTAGATTAGTCATTTTGGGCTTAGTTGTTACCTACCTCTGTCTGGTCATGCAACCTGAAGTCCGGTCCCTCGGTACCTCTGTGAAGTTTTCTTTGCTAGTCAGTGCTGTAAACAATGCATGTGAGTTTGAACTCCAATCACACTAAAAAACAGAGTCTAAAGCCGTTTATTTTATATATATACTGTATATATAAATATATATGTGTGTGTGTGTGTGTGTGTGTGTGCGTTTCTGTTAAGCAACAGTATAAGACTAGTTCATTTAATATTACAAAGAAAATTACACATCCTGGTTTTTATTTATTTTATTTTTTACCAAATCTAATCTCTAATCCTGCAGACTGACTGACCGGTGTTGGAGAAGGAGATCCGGGTATGTTAAGTGATGAGAATCAGATCAGGTCAGACCAGTTTTTCTTTTGTTTTGTATTTTGGTCAGCATTTTTTTTTTTTTTTTAACAATCTAAACAAACCTCTAACGGCCCTAGACAACTTTTATCCTCTGACTCACCTCTGGTGGGTTTAATCAGTTCGTCCGAGCAGTAAATTCAACTGCTGAACCACATTTGCACTTTTCCTCATACATTTCAGAAACATGTTGTCTCGTTGGTTTTGTAGCCCTGAGGCGCTTTAATCCTGGGGCATTCTGGGTAAAAGTATAAAGTTGAGTCATTTGTAGTAATCCCCAAAGAATTTGCTTTTTGATTCAACAAAAACAGGATTGCTGCACAAACCAGTGCTTTGTTTTCCCGATTCATTTTTTGTTTGTTTGTTTCATAATACATTTGAACTGATTTGCATGTGAATGATTTTGATGCATCTTTTGGTTTTATTTTTTAATTAGTCCAGGCAGTGACACTAGAGGAGCACTAAGCAAACTTTCTAGTAAAGACTTGATTTTTTTTTCTTTCACTTTCCATCATCATGTGGGTGTAAACTGTTTGTTTTTCTTCAGCGACGGAGAGAAGCTTTGAAATGTTTCGTATTTATTCTGTCACGTCACTGCGCCGCTTTTTCTTATTTAATGGGAGGAGCCACATTTTTTTTTTGTCCCACTTTGTTCAATTTGAATGTTTATTTATGTTGCTTTTCAGAAAAATTAGCTTAACAGCTGCTGCTCATGTGCCTTTTATTAATATAATTATTAATATCTTACATTTTGACTAAGAGGTCTCTGATTTCAAGAAGTTTACTCGAGTTTTTCCTGCTGTTCACAGAGAATGATTGTTGCAGAATTTACACACTAAGTGTTAAACTGATGTTTTTTTCTCTCCAAGTGTTTTTTTTTTTCCTGAAGATTTTTTGACCAAAGGGTTTGAAGGAAAGTGTGTTAACCTCAGCACATAAATGAAGTGAGTTGATTCAATAATCTGAAGTATTTCTGTTTTTGTGGGACAACAGCTTTTAAAAATGTAGACGTGAATTTAATTTAGAATATTTCATTTCTCCTCAGCAGCTCGTGTCCCGTTTTTATGAAGTAAATGTTGAGTTCAATAAAATTTGCAACATTAAAAGTGTAAATGTCATTTTTTTAATAGTTTGGATGAGACATTATTAAAAAGGCTGTGTGGATTTGTTTTAATTTTACATTTTTATATGTATTTATAACGTGAATTAAGTTTTTAAAAGAAGTGAACACTGAGTTCTGAAGGACTTGGATGATGTCTGCTGAAAAACTGAAGTTGAGGTGTTAAAGTTAAAATAAGCAGCAAAAGGCAAACTAAAAGCTAGAAGTACCCAGAGTCCATAATTAAAAGTAGCAAAAGGCTAGCTCAAAGCTAAAATAGGAAGATGATGGTTCATTGCTAAAAGTAGCAAAAGCTTAACTAAAAGCAAAAAGTGGCAAAACGATAGCTCAAAACACTAAAACCTGAATGTAGCAAAAGGCTAACTAAAAGCTAGAAGTACCCAAAGACTAGCTAGCAAAAGGATAGTTAAAAGTAGCTAAAAAAGTATCAAAAGGCTAACTAGAAGCTGAAAGTATCAAAACACTAGCTATAACCCGCAAGGGTTTAGTTTGTTCAATGAGAAGAAAAATGCAGCAGAACAGTTAACTAAAAGCTAAATGTGATTAAAAAAAATAAATAAAAAGCGAAGCTACATTTACCAAAAGGCTAGCTAAAAGCTAAAAGTTTGCCAGCGCTCACTATAAGCATCAAATGTTAACTAAAAGTGAAATATTTAGCTTTGTCCAACAAAAGCAAAATGCAGCTAGATAATAGCTAAAAGTCAAATGTAGCAAAAGACTAGGTAAAAACTAAAAAAAAAAAACTAAAAACTAAAAAAAAAAAAAAACTAAACTAAAAAAACTTCCAAATGAAAAGAAAAGGATAAACGAGTAGAAAAGGAAAGCAAAGTGTAGCTAAAGACTGACTAGAATATCCAAATGGTAACGATGATGGTTAAAAGCTGATCATTTAGCTTTTCAAAGCAGTAAAATATGGCAAAAAGACCAGGTAAAAGCAAAAGAAGACAAAAATAGAGCTGAAGCACAAGGTTTTGAAGACATCTGTATTTCTATAGGGGGGTGGGGGGTATAAATGCCAGTTTCAGTAACCGTGACACACTCTTGACAGGAAGTGATTGTATGAATGGCATCTTATCGCAGCCATGATGCAAAGCTGAAGTATTTACACTGGGAAGAATTTGTCTGAGCAAGACTGTACACGTTCCTCAGTCGTGAACTCACTGCACGCTGACACGACTAACTCGTAAACCGGACATGATGATTGGCGGGAACAAGTCGGTAATTACAAAACCCCAGACAGAGAAAGACATTTGATCAATTCTACAAGTCCGATAACAACCGGGTCAATTTTTTTTTTCATCCCATAAAGGGCTTATTGTTGATTCTGGAAAGTTCAATTCTAGTAAAATTGTAAAATAATGAGCAGAACGAGGTCTTTAATTACAAACTAAAGCAGCATAATTCATTCTTGCAACTTTACACTGTAAAACACGCAAACACAAGCTGCAACACAATAAGAGTGTTTTTGTCTTTCATACCATTATTTGAGTCATGTTTTGTATAAACTAATTACTGCTTAGATATGCAGGATGCAGTCCCTCGATTAGACTCACCTGATGCTTTCACAGAACCATTCCACTCTTTGCAAGCAGACTGAAATGTTGTTTTTGTCCAATCATCAGGACACATTTGCCCTTTTTGTAGGTCAGACGTTGCCAGAGTCATGGAAATCCGACAGCCATGAGGGCAGGTTAAGGGTTTTCCGCTGATGTGTGCAGCAACGATGGAGGGGAAGCACGTATATTTAGAGAAGGTGACGGTCAGAGTTGACAGATTCAGGCTCTTGGCATCTTCTCCGCTTCGTTTCGCCGGGTCCAAACACAGTAAGGTAACGACTAAAGAACGAGCTGCTGTTTTCATTCTTAACGCCTGGTTTTATGAGAACGTCTTCAAGTTTGTTGGCCTTTTTTTTAAACTCAGCATCATGGAAGCTGCCATCACCACCATCGTCTCCCAGTTTAAGGTGTTCGCTGGGCACGATGCATCGTCCAACACGCTGAGCAAAGACGAGTTCCACAAGCTGGTGACCTCTCAGCTCCCCAACTTCGTCAAGGTTGGTCTCTTTCTCGTCAACATCCTGATCAGCTGAGTTTTACTGATGATGTAATGATACGGTCCAGGTTTGACATGCATGGATTCTCTTTCATTCGTTACTTGATAAATGTATTTTCCTGACACCGTGATATCACAATTACAGTATATTGCACTTCAGGACACAAACAAGGTAAAAAAAAAAAAAATCATCTCTGTCAGTTTATGATGCGTACAGTTTCTGCAAAAACAGTATTTATGCAAAGAGTTCAGTCTTTAAAGCTTATTACCAAGTAAGTTTTATGAGTTTGAATGTTTAGCACTCCGTATTATGGAAGTGTAGAGCTTTAACATGAGGTAAAATTATTATTGAGCTGTATCTCGTGTGTGTGTGTGGTGGTGGGGGGACTTATGCAGGAAAATCATAATATTTCTGCTGAATGACCTGAAAAAATTACGACGACGTAAAAGTTAATAAATTTTATAAATTTTGAGGCTTAATTTGTTTTGAAACATGAATATATTTTGGTCTTGGCCTCATTCAGACTAGCCATTAGCTCATCACTTTAATCAGAATTAAACTTTCAAACTGAAACTGTTCAAGAGCTATCTACCGCAGGTACGATATTTACTCTGTATAACTATTTTAACCTAAATTAAGTGTTTCTAAAGACTTTTAATGTGAGGAACTATGATGAGATCATGTATTTAGTAGCTCCCTTGGTCACTGGGTGTCGGGTCAGTATTTTGCCATCTCCATTAACGATCAGCGTCTCATCATCCACAGAACGCCAGCGATCCCGGCGCCATCGACCAGCTCATGAGCTCGATAGACGAAAACAACGACGGGGAGCTGACTTTCTCCGAGTTCTGGCAGCTGATTGGGAAACTGGCGAGCAAACAGGGGGGCTTCAGCCAGTAGCTGACTCTGTCGGTTGTGCAACACCAGTCGAATCGGTTTGTTCAGGCTGCTCAGCTGTAAACCAAAGAGCATTTGAATTCTTCCATCAGTGCCACATGTGTACATTCTTAGTTAACCATTTGTTGAATGAGGGGAACTTTGAATTAAAAGGCTTCACTGTGTTGAACCTTCAACCACCCACTCAGTCTCTTGTCATTCATTCACATTATGCGATGTCTGGTTGAGCAGTAGCGTATTATAACCTTGATTTAAGAGCCTGTCATCTGATATGGATTACTGCTACCACAACATATCTTGTTCCATAGAGCTTTATAATGTCCGCACAAAGCTGCCTGTCCAAGCATTAAAGATGATGCTAAAGCCTCGTCTTTAGCGTCCATCATTGAGGCCTTAGTAGACTGTGTAATGGCCCAAAGGCAGCTTATTGTGTCTGGAAGGCCTTATTGTTTTTGCACCATTGAGCAGGTTTCGCTGATTCGGTTATTAAATCTAACGTCTAGACAAAGTTATTTGAGCTGGATTGCTTCACTTTCTGATTTACGGCATGAAGGCCTATTTCAATTTGCCGAACAATACAAATAAGGTGTCGCTAACTTGACTGCGAGAGTTGCAGCCATCATGCTGATAAGTAAAAGTGACCTTTGTATCCAAATAACCCCCATGTTACGGTGCCAGCGTGGGTTGGGCAAGTGAGTCATGAAAACACATGAAATGATTACAGTACCCGGTCAGGAGGAGTCTGTTTGTGTACTGTCTGTCTGTAGTCAAGAGCGTCTCCAGATAAGTGTCCATTCAACAGTAAAAAACTGCAGGGAGATAAAACCTGTGGAGGGCGTTTACTACAAAACTACAAGCATCTGACTACAACACCGGAAATATTTTCCCAACTGAAGCATATCTGTGTAAAATTTGGTCTTTCTTTTGTGCGTCATCGTTTTTTTTCTTTGGTCATATTCACTTGAGCTGGTTTGTTAAAATGGTGGTTTTGAAGTGGGCTTCTAAAGATTATGAAGAGTTAATATTTTACCTGTCGTAGATAGCTCTCTGAACTGCCTCAGTTTGGAGAATTAGCTTTAATTCTGACTGAACCCATTTTCGTCGATCATTTTCTAAACATTTATAAATGTGAATGTTGCACTTTTATACATGAAACGTGGTGGTGCAGCGGTTAGAGAAGGTGGGCCTGTGATTTTAAGGTCACTGGTTCAACTCCCCAGACTGACAACAAAAAGTGGGAATGGTGAACTGCCTCCACCCTCATTTGCCCCCCACTCTGGGCCCTTGAGCAAGGCCCTCAACCCCCACCATCTGCTCCCCCGGGCACCCTAAGGACAGCTGCTCCACGCAGAGGGCTGTGGTAGCTCGATGGTCTGTGGTTGCATCAGGAAGGGCATCCAGCATAAAAACAAATACCAAGTCTTGGTTAGTTTGCCGTGGCAATCCGAGGAAGGGGGCAGCCGAAACAAGAAAACAACAACAACAAAAAAACATAGAAACGTGATTTTCTGTAAGTGCTAATAGCGGCAACAGCTAGCTACTTCCGGTGCAGCCTGAATAACTGCGTATTGTCAAATTAAAGGGTTAGTCTGTTAACTGTTGAAGTGTTCAATAACATCTCCACTGTGACATCATGCGATGGAGAACGAATTACAGAAAAAGACCCAAAAGCCGTCGTCTTGGCTGGATTAATAGCTAGCCCAACAAGGTCATAACTTTGTTTTTTTAGGTTTATAAAAGAACTCGTTCAAAAAAATGATGTCCTGCTATGAAATAATGTTAATTAGCCGATATTAACCTCCTTCTTATGACGCTGTTTATGTAGTTTGCTGGCTTTCTCTCATCTAAACAACGTCCGTCTTAGCCCCGCTCGGACCAGCTGTTGTCTATTTGCGTTTATATACGGGTGATGTAAGCACCGCATCCTGCAGTTGTCCTCTTTTAATGGGCTGATAAGAACCAAACCACGCAGGAATGACACAAGCACTCTCATGCACAAGTGCATACTTTTTTTTTTTGCAAAAGTGTAAAAAGTTTGTGAAGTTCATCTGATGTTTGCGATGACTGTGGGCTATGTTTTCGGCTCTTGTCCCGTTGCCGCTCTTGTTTACGTACGTCGCGCCGCTTCAGCATCGACAAGTTACTCAAATCGCACATCCCCATCCCCATCACCCCTATACACGACTGGTGCTGTGATGCTTTTTTTTTTTTCACTATTTGTAAGGCTGAGAGAACTATGAAAAACAATAACTCAAGAACAAAATAGTCCGCACACTTTCTACAGAACTCCACTTAAAAAGATCTGAATTATCCCTTTAGTGCAAACATCTTGTCAGTTTCCTTTACTGTGTTATAGAGGATGTATTCACGCTGATAAGGGATTTCTGGCTAGATTCAACAGTTTTTTCCTCACCTCTTCATCTAAAGTGAAGTGAAATTCTTTCTAAATGAAATGATCTCGGACAGATAAAGACCCCCACCCACCCATCCACCCTCCTCCCTCTGCTCCAGCAGATCTGCTCCAAGATGAGCCTAGCTGACGCGAAACAGCTGCTCCATCCACCAAACACTTTAGAAAATAAAAGAAAACCCACCCAACTAAGTGATTTCATCTCATTTCATCCCCAGTTTGCGCGAATAACGCTCGCGCTTTTCCACTCGTCTTCCTCCCACTCTTCCAGGTACACGCCCTTTGACTTGTTGGAGTGGGTGGGTGAGGGGGGGGGGGTGCTTTTAAGGACAGGGGGAAAAAAAATCCAAATCACGGAAGAGATTCTGCAGTACGACTTTGGCAAGTCCGCAGGGCGTAAAGCAAAAGCGGCAGAAAGAGCACTTTGGCGCACATTTCCTGTCCCGCAGACGGTGATCGGTGAGTTTTGTGCACTTTGCTTCTCTCAGAGGATGTTTTGTTGAAAGTTTCTTCCTCAGTACGTGCAGCTGATTTGGCCCAGGCTTTTTTTTTTTTTTTTTTGCCACGTTTCGATAAAGTCGCGCAAGAGAAGCGTCCTGCCTGTGAGCGCGGGACGGAGTTTGTTTTCCGAACCTGTCGCACTTTTATAGAAAACTTGAAAAAAAAAAAGCAGTTGTCTTATTGTCTTTGACTCGCGCACTCTGCTTTGAGTTTCTCTTCGTAATTCTTGCGCTGAGCTGCTGAGCACACAGTTGTTGATCGCGCACAAGCCGCGCGGTCCAGGTGACTCGAAGTGACGGGCCGTGAACGCAACACATTCTGGAGGCGTCAGGTTTGTGCGTAAAAGCGCGTTTTACGGGGCACTTTTCCCTTTACAGCCAATTTTTACAAGTCAACGTGCAAACTAATCAACCTCTTGAGCTTGTAAAACTCTAATAACAACTTATATATTTATATTTTTAACTTTTAAAAATAAATAAATGAGTTTTATTCGTTCCACCCGAACAGAAGAGCTGGATTACAGAAAGTAGTCCCTGTCCTGCTGCTCGCTTCAGTTTATAGTCGCAGCCCAACTTGTTCCTCTGTTAATATTTGATGCCACAGCAGTGGTAGTATTGTCATGACGCCGCGCGCAGCTCTGGATCACATTCACCCGCATGGAAACGCAATCTGTCGGACTGTGCGTGCGTGTGTGTGGGTGGGTGTTTAATTATTTGTGCAGATGTTTTGGGGGGAACTAATCAGGAGGATTAGTTTGAGACTAGATCATGGAGCTCTGGCGCGTTGGAGAAGCTTGGATTAATTTGTTTAAATTAGAGGCACGTGTGCATTTAGTAATGAATGGAGTCAATAGGATGGGTGTGTGTATGTGTGTGTGTGTGTGTGGACTGAGCCGTTAAGGCCCTTGTGTACTCAGGCTGCAGAGGGTGTGTCCCAGGCAGGAAGAGGTCCCCTAAACTTCCAACAGCTTTTTGTTCCAAAAAATTAAAAAAATAATCTGACAAAGAGCTTTTATTCACCCTTTGTTACATGATTTTTTTTTTTAACTCTTGATGCGTTTTATATGTCAAAAACTTGTGTTTTGCTGAATCAAACCCGCACAGACGCTTTTTGTGAAGGAGTTTAAGACGAAAATGTTAAGAAAGTCGTTCTGGTTAAAAAAAATTAAAATAATATTCTAGTGCTCACGCCAAATCAAGACATCTCGAGTGATTTGTCGGTGTTTTGGTTATTTGGTAGGGATGACTCTCAGCTACTACCAAACCAAATTTGAGCCCAGTATCTGTCAAACTGACTGGCTTATACCTATTTTTGTGTTTGCTGATGTCAAATAGCTGTGGCGAACATCTTGAGTCAGGTGGACTCCAAACTTTAACCAACTGTAAACGCATGTCCAGGAATTAACTTTCCGAGAGCTTCGTTTTAATGTATCCAGTGGTTCACGAGAAATTTTGCTAACAGACGGTCGTGACTCCCAAGATTAAACGTTAAAGTTTAAAACAAAGCTCTCGTGAGATCTGATCGCAACTCAGAGTATGTGTTTTTTTAAAAAAAAATCACTCTCAGCTACTATCACACTGAGTTTCATCTCAGTATCAGAAAAGCTGACAGAGTTCAACCCATTTACGTGTTCGGTAACTCTGATTAGCCGCGCCGGCCATTTTAAACCACGTTGACTCCAAACAGTAAACAGCTGTAGATGGTCATCCATGCATCATGTTCTGAGCGTTTCATTGAAGTTCATCCAGCGGATCAGGAGAAATTTTGCTAAAAGACAAAACGCTCAAGGGGAGGGGCTAATAAAACCTTTAGGTTATACCACTTTGTACACTGCTGTCTAGTGTTTATAACACTTCTAGCTCCACGTGTAATGTGCGTTGGAACTTGCCAGGTCAGATTGTTAGAAATCAGAACTGGGTCACCTCATTTGAGTGAAACATTAGCCCTTAATGACCCCGACTTGTCTGAGCTCGCTGTCACTCTATATGTATGACGAGCCTAATGAAGCGTTTATACTGTATGTTACAGGTGAGGGCCTCGGTTCGACGCCGCGTCTGTGCCGCCGCCCTTTGGCGCGAGGCTGCGTCCTCATCGGAACAAAGAGTCAACAGTTTTGTGTTTGCCCCGTGACATTTGAACACTGAAACTGAACAGGCGAGCGGGTTTGTTTGCCCCGAAACATACATCTGTCTCACCGCTTCGGGGCAGGAACGTTGCTCCGAGCTAGTCCGTAAATTCCTGTCTAAGTGATCTCCGCGGTGAGCAATGAACGGAATTCCTGCGAACGTGTCGCTTGCTGTCTTGTTACAGTTTGAGCAACGGCTGCGGGTTATCTGTGCATCGGGCCCGGCTCCGAATTCCTGACAGTCTCGCTGTCAAAGTCGGGCAGAGGCAAATGTTTTCACAGGTTTCACCGCCGCAAACCGCTCGTCTCGTTTTGGGTCATGACGCCTGATTGCACATTTGTTTCTGGGCGTTTTGTGTGCAGCCGGTAATAATTTAGGGGATGAGACAGCAGCAGCAGGTGAAGGAGGGAGTGGAACTGGCAACAAGAAGAGCAGATAGGGACAAGGTAATCCCTCAGGTAATCCGAATCCCAGTCCACTGCTGGTAGCATCAGTAGATCAGATGACCTATCAAAGATCAGAACTTCCATTGTGCGTCGCAGCTCGTCTCTCAGTCTGACTCACTTCACCGTCCATCCCTTACTGCAAACGAAAAGCCTCGCAGGGACAGTTCCATTTTACGCCATGCGTTCCCGTATCTGCAAAACTGGCTAAATCTGACTGTTTCTCCCGACAACTATGATCTAATCTG
>JARVLU010000583.1:19852540-19871071 GCA_031762415.1 Simpsonichthys santanae | reverse complement strand
AGATCCTGGCTAGATGGTGTTTGTGTCTCCACGAATCCTAACTGGCTCTTCAGCACATGTTTATTTATTTCCAAGTCGGCCAAAGGAAAAGAGAGTGTAGGAAAGAAAGAGTTCCAACACCTCGTCTCTTCCCAGCTCGGCAACATCCTTTCGGTTAGAATATTTTTTACTGAACTTTTAAAGATGCTAGCTCTGTGCAAAAGTCTCAAGCCAGGCTTTCCGCTTCATGAATTTTGCAGTTAGCAGTTTTGAGTCCCGTTTGACCATTTTCTGTCATGTCATTCATTGGTGGGTTGTTTTTATTTGTTAGGCTGCTAAACTCTGATTAATGTATTAATCAGGAGTTTAAAAAAAAAAGATTCCTACTCTCGCAGGATGAACTAGTGTAGAACTTTTAAAATCTCATCATTAGGCACTTTGTCACCAGCTCATCACAAAATCAGCTGAAAACTTGACATGCAACAGATGATTGATTAAAAGATAAGTAATCTCTCAGGTTAGAGCAGGGCAGTACGGACTAAAACTAATATCTTGATATTTTTTAGATAAATTGCGATATACGATATAAATCTCAATATTTTTTTCTTTCCATAAAGTAATAACGACAATATATTTGCGAGTCAAAGTCCCAATTGTCACACAGGCACATTTATTAGCAAACAGCTGTAACTGCAAAATAAATGTCTAAAAAAATTAACTATTTACAAATGTTTAATAATAATCCTCTTCAGCTGCGCCACCTTCACGACGTTCGTAAGCGTGTGTGAAGCAGCACGTGAGGAGCTGTTTGTATTCAGTGAGGGGAGAAGGAGAGGCCGCATGAAGTTGGCGGCGCAGACAGGAGAATAAGAACTGCACGGATTTTCAAGTCTAATTATACTTGATGATTGCCATAGAGCCATTTTAACCATCGTAAATTGAAAAAAAATTGCGATACATCAAGTATATTTGATATATCGCCCAATCTTATCTCAGGTTTTATTTAACATTTCTTACATACATGATTTTTAGATATTTGTTCAGCTTCACCAGATATTTTATTTTAGACCCAACACTTTGACTTTTGATTTTCACATGTCCACCTTCCTCATTTTTATATCACAGATGAAAAATTTGCCGTCATAGTCAGGTTCAAGGACTGAACTGAGCAAAAAAAAAATGCAAAGAAGCACAGCCAGCAGACCATTTTAAAGGATTACAAGAAAGTCTGGCTGATCAGAAGCAAACCAGAAACAACCCTTAGAGACTGAGTGAACACTCGGCTGAATTACTTTGTCAAAGAAGCTGAACCTGTATTATTAAAGCTAAAACATGCAGAACAATAGCTAAAATCCACATGAAACATTATCAGCTGTAGGTTGCAAAACATTAGCCTAAAGCTAAATGTTAGCTAAATGCTAAAAGCAGCAAAAGACTAGTTGAAAGATAAACTAGCATAGCTAAAAACTAAAAGTAGCAAAAGACTGGCTAAAATCTACAAGTAGCATAATAAGTTGTATGTTGAAACAGATTTCAAAGAGAAAAATGTTTTTCAAGAAATAAGACATCTTGTATTTATATGGGGAAAATATTTGTAAATAAAAATTAAATATCTTGAAATGTACAAAAATGACAAAAACCACAAGTCATAGCTGCCATCTTCTAAATAAGAGGAACTTTTTGATACATGCAGATGACTAAAATAGCACAAAAGTACGCAGAAGTATTAGGAATCAAGGTGAGGATATGTATAGAAAAAAAAAACAGGCCAATAATAATGTGAATGCTGACTCAGCATATTTAAACACATTGTGCAACATCTTAAGCCACATTATTAGGTCTGATCGTAGAGTTTGATTTCAGAGATGCTCATCCATTGACTTACATCTTTATCTGCTACCCAGGGTGCAGACAGCAAGGATGCAGTCAACAGCATGTGTCAGGGACTAGACGCCAATTCAGACGGCAAGGTCGGCTTTGAGGAGTACATGAAGCTCGTCGGCTACCTGGCTTGTTCACTCAGCGAGCAGCGTGTCCTCAGCCAAGAGGAGCCTGCGCAGAACGCCGCAACCGGACAGGTTGCCCAAAGCGCTCCCAACAACACGGAGGAGCCACCCAAAGAAAATGCAGAGGCGAAGGACGAGACAAAGCCCGAGGTGAACGACGACGCCAAGCAAGAGGCGAACGCGGACGCCAAGGTGGAGGTAAAGGCTGAAGCCAAGGCCGAGAAACCAGAGGCAGCTAAGGAAGAAGAAGCGGCGGCGGCCGGGGTCAAGGTGGCCGAAAAGGAGCCAGAGAAGCTGGAGGAAACGGTAAAGGTGGAGGGAGCTGCGGAGAAGTCGCCTGCGGCTGCTGCGGATGAGGCGAAGACAGCCGAGGCCACATCGTAGGGGACAACAAAACACACTACAACTTAAAGAATGATGCCAAAACAAGTTGGAAAACCACTATTTTTATATATAATAAAATACAAATATATGTTGAAAGTCTTAACACTACAATCAGCTATTAAAAAAACACTATTCTTTTTATATATAATTATGTAAATGATGTTTGTGCTGCCAGTTACCACTATGTTAATATGTACAGCATGTGCATCCCAACATTTAGCACGTTTACCTCATTCTGATCATTGACTATGTTAGCATGCACTCGTACTCTGTCGTACATGCAGCTGTGAACGCTTCCCTGTAAACTAGCATTCGCCTGGAAACTTGACTGAAGTATCTTAACACGCCATTACATTCCTGTTGTATGTTCTTTTTGTTGTTCCCACCGTTCTGTCTCGTCCATCCAAAATTACAGGAATAATTAACAAGATAGCGGAGTTTTTTCTTCTTTTTCTCCTTCAAACTCAAAATGTCTTTTTTTTTTTTTTTTAAACTGGATGCACTTAACAGATTTGCTAAAGCTTTTAATAATTTCTAGGGATACACAATATTGGATTTTTTGTCCAATATGCCGATACGTTAAAACTTATTTGGCCGATAACCAATACCAACATTTTTTCCCCTAGACCTACTTGCAGAGACTTTCTCTGCTGTGGAGTTAAAATACATTATTCTGCATGGTCTTTGTTAATTTGGCCTTTTACCAAATGCAGATGCCAAAAAGGAGACTGAAAATGATGTAACACAATAGAAATATTTTAAAAAAAGCACCTTTTATATTGGTGAATTATTTTGATGGAATGTCCGATATTTAACTTTATCGCTAATATTATCCGATACCGATACAATGCCCATAATATTGTGCATCCCTAATAATTTCACCCCATCTAATTTTGCTGTCTTGCTTTTATCCTTCTGTTTTAGCTCAGTATACTCTCACTCAGCCACGAGTCACAAACTGGAACATCAGGTGTGACCTTTGCCTAAATAATTAAGACACACAGGTGGAATCTACACCTGAAAGGACCATTAGGGTCAAAAAGGGAGCCCAAAATAGTCCCGGTTAAAAGGGCTTCGGGACTAGAAGAGCAGGGTGGAGATGGTGTCTGTGTAACCTTATCCCCCTCATTAAGAAAACCAGCCTTATACTGAAAAAAGTCCAAAACGTTTTGGGACATCGAATCATCTGGCGCAGGGAAATGGTGACCCGAAGCACAGAAACTTAACCTGTGCTCTCTTTAAAATTTGTCATAATGGTTTACTGGATTTAGCCCCAGCTGTTGGGGCTTTTCTCTCTCTCTTTTTTTTTTTGTCGGTCACACCCTTGTACAGTTTGAACGCCCTGTTTGACCTGCAACGGGATCCTCGGGCATTAGGCGTTTGGAAATGGCTGGATTAGGCATTTCACGAGTAACACACCCTGGGACGCAAACAATTGCATGAAAGTAATCCTGGACTCTAGTGATCTCACTCCTCGGGCGATGTTGCTGTCAGAAGTTGCTCTTTTGTTAAGCGGGAAGCAACAACGGCCTTTTTTATGTTGCATGCTAAATGAAACTTACGTGCTAGTTTTATTTTTATTGTGACCACTTTCATCGCCTTACAAGGTTTTAGAATATTTTTTTTTTCTTCATTATTATTATTTCAGTTTAGAGATTTGTGACTGTTGGTGAGGGATAAAGCTTTTGTTTTGCAGACATCTTTTTTTAATACACCAGCAAGCTGTTCAGCAAATAAGACATAAGTACGGGTCATGTGATCACCGAGACACTCCCATTGTAAATACTCTCATTTACACCTCAGCTCAGCCGTTGCGCTGCAAAAATGCCTCCTGCGTTCGCTTTTACGAACAACCTGCCTGGAAAATCTGGGCATTTAGACCGTATAAACCAGGGTTATTCAACTGGCGGACCGGGTTCCAAATCAGACCCACCAACATACTTAATGACAATAACAGCTGGATGTCCGGCCCCTGAGCGCTTGGCTTTCAGTAACTGTGGCCCCCTGAGCAATTTAGTTGAATAGCCCTGGTTTATTATACCCTTTTGACTTTTTCCTCACAAGTTTTGGTACTTCCTGTGAATAACACCAGTCCCTTGAACCATCTACACACGGTTTCTTGTTCAGGTGGGACTGCTGTGGCAGACCTAAGGTACAGCAGGGTGGTTCAAGCGAAATTCTCTGACCTGATGTGTTTAAATAAACTTGCACTACCAGTAAACTCCTATTAAATGTGAGCAGGCTTGAATATCATCAGGAAAATGTCTCCAATTTTCTTTGTTTTGAGCTTTTTTTTTTTTTTTAAATACCATGACTTATTTTGTATTTAGCTGTCATTGTATGGCAATTTTCTTCCTGTTCTGTGGCATGAAACGCATCCTGTTTAGATTTTAAAGGCAACTAAACACAGATTTGTAGCCAGAAGTGTTCACAGTGCCAACAAGAATACATCTCATTCATTCTGACACAGCAGTTTAAGAAAATAGTTAATAATACAAGTTAATAATTCACCAGCAGGATGCAACAATATTCAAATGTTTGTGTTATGGTCATTGTGCCGACTCCCATTTGTTTTTTTCCTGCAAAATGCTGGAACATGTTTGTGTGTGTTCAGCAGCTGGACTCATTTAACTTGGCTGTACTAATATTTCACATCATGTAACGCTGTATTATTTGTGCCTAATCTATGTAATGGCTGATATAGAATAAAACTGTGACGATATGTTTTTAATGTGTGGCTCGCTCTGTGTGTAAAAAAAACAAAACATCGACGACTGCAGAAGTTTACATGCACCCATCATCATATATTAATTTGGACTTTAAATGGTTTGTTTGAACCATTCTTTTTTTTATTGTGGAATTATTTTACAAAATATAACTTCAGTGATTCTGAAAAATGAGATTTGATTGATTTTCTGTATTCACACATGATGCAAACGTACCCACACCCCCTCTTATATTTGGTTTAATCGCAGTGGTTCCCAACACTAGTCCTTGAGGAACACCACCCTGCATGTTTTAATTGTTTCCTGCTCCAACACACCTGATTCCAATTACTTCATCAAGTTCTGCAGAAGCCTGTTAATCACTTGTTCATTCAAAGCAGGTGTGTCCAAGCAGGAAAACAACTAAAACATGCAGGATGGTGTTCCTCAAGGACCAGGGTTGGGAACCACTGGTTTAGTGCATCTCAACAAGCTGCACCTTAGTCGGTGTATGAATGTGATTATCCTTTGTATAGATGTAGTAGAGTGTTGTATGCATGGGTAAATGAGGGCACAGATTGTATGTAATGTGCTTTGAATATCTTGATAAGATAGAAAGAGGCTACTGTATACAGTCCATTTACCATTTTTATCCATCAACAATCTTCTGGCTGCATTTGACCGCTCTTCTAGGCAGAACTGGTAGAGTTCATTTACTCTTAAATTGATTTAATTCCTGAAACAAACCTGGCTTTTAAAAGAAAGTCACAAATTTTTAATAGAGTTAAGGTTTGGAAAGGCCCTCCAGAAAATTCACTTTAGCCTGCTTTATCCAATCAGAAAGCTTTTTGACGTGCGTTTGGGATCTTTGTCCTGTTGAAGCACCCGACTGTCCCAAGTTTCAGTCAACTAGCTGGTGGTTTATGGTGAAGTTGGCATATGACGTCAGTATGATGCTACTACCACCATGCTTAACACTGTGACTTTTTGACTTGTCATTGTGGCCAAACAGCTGAAACGTTCATACCACTTTATTTATAAAGCACACAAAACAGCAACAAGTCCAACCAAAGCAGCAAAACAAGCAAAGGACACAGGATAAAGTACATAGATCACACAGAGGTAAAGATAAGAACTAAATGAATAACATTATAGAATACATGTTAAAATGAACTTGTACAGTGTTAAAAGTCAGGAAATAAAAGTGGGTTTTCAAACAGTGAGAGAGGGACAGTCTGACATGTAGTGATAACTCGTTCCACAGTTCTGGACCTGCAACGGAGAAGGTCCCATCACCTCTGAGCTTAAAACGATGGCCTGGAACCAATAAAAGCACCTGGTCTGCTGAGGGGAGGGGCTGGAACAGACTGTGTGCTGGATGAGCGGAGTCCTTCATGATGCGGAGCGCCCTCCCCCTGCATCTTACTCCAATAAGAAGTGCATTGCAGTGAAAGGTTTTAATAGCTCCATCAGACCGTATAGTCAGAATGTCAATTGAAATATGTGGGGAAAAAAGTCTTTATTTACAACACGAACAGTAGATGTTTCTACTAACTATTTTTTTAATCATTATGACCTTAAAACTTTTGTCCAGGACAGGTTTTACTTTCTCCACGTGGGGATTTCCGTTGAAACGTGAAGATGTTGCTTTTGGAGCAGGGGCTTCTCTCTTGGTTGGCACCGTCTCACTCCGTCGTGATGTAAAACTGGCTCAGGCTTGAGCCTCATGGCTCCTGAGTTGGTCCTGAACACCAAAACCAATTTCCACCTTTTCTTGGATCTTTGAGCTCCTTGAACTTTCCTGTTGTTCTGAGTGTTGGTCAATCCAACAAGGGCTGTTAAAGAAATTGTGCTGGCAAAGAGAAAACAGCTGAAGTCAGTGGTGACCACTAAAGATCCTTGGCCTTGTCCAGTCGGAGGGAAATCTAACCTTTAGAACAACTTATTAAAATACCCATGCATATTTAAGTCGGTACATATAATTTTGACCATGTGTGAATTAAAATAAATTTACAACAAACTACCTTTTTCACCCAGTTCTTTTTTTTTTTTTTTTTTAATAATTGAATTTGTACAACCATTCCACTTTGAACGAGAACAGTTCGAACATTTAAAGCCCCAAAATGAGGTGTGTATATAAACTTCTGACTGTAACTGTATACTGTTCGTCCCAAAAGAAAGAAAGAAAAAAAAGGATGGGGATGGAGGGAGGGAAATCACCTGCAAAGGGAGGAAGAGGAGGCAGTGAGGAAGGGGGGGAGCCGGTGATATTTAAACCAGTGGCAAACTCTCTCCCCATCCACCTCTGCCTTGGCTCAGTCCCCTGCTGCTCTTTAGAGACAAAGGAAGCGCTCCATCAGCACTCAGGTAAGACAGAAACACATCTTGCTCTTCTGGACTTTCTCCTCTGCGTCTGATAAACCAGAACCTTTAGCCAAAAGTGGACGTTTAGACGATTTGAGGCTTTGAATGGGTGAAACAAGCAACATTTCGGGAGAGAATTAAACCATAAAGCCCATTTTGTTGATGCATAACAAACTATAATTGTAGATTAAGCACCGTAAGACTGAAACTGTACCCGAATATTTCCTGTTAATGCATTTTTTAACATGGTTCCTTCATTAGGTGCAGTATGGGGATTATTACCTCCGTGTTGTGTTACTGACAGAATTTGCATCTCTATGGTTCTCTATTGTATTGTGCCAGTCACTGAGACAGATGACCCTATAGATTTTCCAGTGTTGGTGTCCCCTGGCCTGTTCATCACTCCGCAGACGATAACCAGTGACTGGCAGCTGCTTCTCCTTTTGTAATGGTTTATAAATCATGCACAATGGTCCATCTGTATTAGGCTATAAGTTGAAACAAAGTTGTTTTTTTTTTAATCAATTTGCAGTATAAAGTTGAATGTGTGCGAGCTGCCTGTGTTAGGTTACCATCCCCCTCGGAGTTTCTGAATGTTAGGTGTTGCGTTTCGCTTTCTGCATCCATTCGGCTGATAAGCCTGCCACATGAGTACATGAGTAACTAACAAACATGTTTTACACCGAAATCAGCGGCAGGGCGAGCGTTGATCGTCAGATCGCCACTACCGATTGCACAAGCGGCGACCAGGTGGCTGCTACCGCACGAGATGCGATTCAAATTTAGACCCAGCGTTGTTGACAGTGACTTATCTGTGTCTGTGTGTGTGCACAGTCTCTTCACGAGTCCAGCACGAGACGCCCCAAGATGCCGGACACAATGTGTGTAAGACCGTTCGAAAAGCTTCTTCCACCGCTATCCTCCACCTTTCCATCCAAATGTAGAACCTAAAGGAAAGCTGACCTCACTATCTCAATTTTTGCGTCAGCATTAGCAGTTTAAATAAAAACTTCCTCACTTGCTTTCTTTCTGTCCAGCTGTCTCTATCTTGGAGGTGGCTTCACCCTTGTTTTGCTATGTGGCCCCACGCATACAACAAGGGCTGGAGCGGGCATTTTCCCGCAGAGTCTAACCTTTTGACCTCTTTCCAGCATGTCCAAGGAGCCCTCTTCCAACCTGGAGAGCGCCATGCAGATGCTCATCAAAACCTTCCACAAGTACTCAGGGAAGGAAGGCGACAAGTACACGCTGAGCAGGGGCGAACTCAAGGAGCTGCTAATAGAGGAGCTGGGAAGTTACCTCGGGGTAAGAGCGGGTTGTGTCAATGGATGAATGTGTGCACCCTCAGATAAGTTGCATACAAAGTGCAGGTATGTGCTCAAATACGTGTTGCAACAAGCCAGCGCTGTTTTGAATGCCCTCATCCCCCCACCCACCCCCAAAAAAAGTAGAATAACTGGGAAGAAATTCTTAATTCTCTGTGTTTCTGTTCTTTTCCGACAGAACTCCAAAGACAACGAAGCGGTAGAAAAAGTGATGAACGACCTGGACGCCAACAACGACGGGGAGGTGGACTTCACGGAGTTCATCATTCTGATGGGAGCCCTCACGGTCGCCTGCAACGACTTCTTCCTGGAATACAAAACAGACGACAAGGGGAAAGAAGGCGAGTCGGCACAGAAGTAGGATCCGATCTGAGCAAGAGAACGAGCGAAGAGGAGAGGGAGGGGGATGAACTCTGAATCTGATGGCTTCTTTTTTTCCCCACTTTTACACAATATCTAAAACAGCAACGATGTCAAACGACTGCTTTTCTTCTGCAACTGTTATTCAGAGCGCTGCTACTCCGGATCGAGCACCACCGAGCCGCTCAACACAGATCAACTCCAAATTCTGTTTTTTCTAGGACGATGGCTTGAAGAAGGCACTGGAAAGTAATGGTTCTCAGTAAATGAATGTCCAAGCACTTCTTGCACATGAATAATTAGTGAACATATATAAAGTTTCAGATCGTCCTATAAATATTGTATGTACTCAGTGTTAAAAAAAATAGGAGATCTTGCACCTCTTTTGTAACCTTTTTTTCAGGAATAACTAATGCTTTAACATATTAAACGTCACATTTAACCAACATTTCCCGTCTGTTGATTCGATTTCTTAAAATAGCTGTAAATAATTATGAGGATTATAAACATCTAAATGAAAAATATCATGTGAAATGCACACTGGCTGTGAATGTTGTCTCACCTGAATATAGACAATAAAAAATATGTTGTATATTTGGGACATATATGGTAATATCTATAAAAGTGCACTCAAGACATGATGCCAATATGTCATTTTTTAAGGTTTTAATCTGTTGTAAAAACAAAAATTCACACAGACAATAAAACCAGAATTACAAAACTCAATAAAATGTTGTGATTTAAACATATTCAGCTCTAATAAAATCAGTATTTGAAATTGGTGTAGTCTTAATTTTTGGTTAACTGTGTCCTTTCATCAAGGGGTGCTGCGGCACCCTCTGCACCCATACTTCTTATGGTCTCGAGTGTAAAACTCTGACCACAGATGTTTCAAGGAGACAAATAAAGAACAGAATCAAATGATATGTGCATTTAATAAATAAATATGGCTTAATAAATTCAATTTTGATTTCAGGCAAGCAGAATATTTAAGAAATGTTGGAATGGAGGAATAAAAATTCAACATTAATGTGTTAAATCTCGCAATATGTTCTGTTCGTCGCCACTAACTACAATCAAGAATTAAAGAACAGATCTTAAGTATTTATGTTACACAAATATTTCCATTGCATTAAAGAGACAAATTGAAAAAAAAAACTATTTAATCAACATGAAGGTTATGAGGGTGGTCTCTGAAACATTTTCTCCCCTGTAAGGCGTCCCTGAACACAAAAAGTTTGAGAACCCCTGCTTTACAGGAACTGGCTGTTAGGTCTTCAGTCAGATCAGAATTAAAATGTATTTCTTTAAGAGCTATCTACACAGGTAAGATATTTATTAAAATCCGAACAGTCCCTTTCACATTGTGTTTGGAGTTGGAGACAATGCAACCCACTGATAAACCCGCTTTGCTGCCGCTTCCTGTTTACATAGTTTGAACTTCTTGCATCAACACAGCAACTTTTTGAGAAGCTGCACTTGGAAAAGGACCGTTGTCGCTGAGTGAATGTGCTGCAGAATGTCTGGCGTGAACCGCTGCACCTGGATCTGTGTGTTAAACAGAAAGAATGTGAGGAAACAGTGTGTGCTGGCGTGTGCATGTGTGTGTTGGGGATTCCCACAGAGAAAACGGCTCCAGCTCACACATCACATCCTGCCAACAATATCCTGCAAGTCTTGTTCCACTGGATGTAAGCTGACCCAGATGTTTGACTTGAAGCTGCATGGAAAACTTCTTCAAAAGAGGAAGACGGAGGAGGGATAGAGAGAAGGGAAAGGGAGGGCGTGATGCATGCACGGTGTGAATAAAGGACAGCAAAGGCTGGGAGCGGGTCCAACTTTAAGTGCATCACTCAAGTACGGAACTTGGACAACAGAGCTGGAATCACAGGGGAACGCTCGAGTTGCTGTGAAAGAACGCAGCCTTTTCTGCTCCATCTGCAGATGAGCACGTCCTCCTCCACCTCGACAGAGTTTATAACGAAGCAGCTTGGAAAGAATAAAAGTGACGCTCTAAACACAAATTATCTTCTCCCAAAAGACAGGATTTGTTCTCTTTTTGGGTTTGAACTCAGTCAGCAGTGTCGAGAAACTGATTCCAGGTCAGCCAATGTCCGTGGGCGTTCCTCTCCTCGGCCATCTGTGCTCTCCAAAGGTGTCCTCTGATAAATTTGTTTGAATATTTGAGCTTGCACAACCCGCTGACAAACTCCCAATTCAACCCGGCGGCCCACAGACGTTGACCCTGCCGTGACCCGAGGAGAAACAAAGCTCAACAACCTCGATAAGTAGGTTTATTTAATTTTTTTTTTTTTAAAAGGCCCAAAAGAGATTACGCGGCATGTATGGAACAAATGTGAGATGAATAACATCATGTCAGGGAACTTGGAGAAACATGATCTTTAACACCAGGTGAGAGCGTTCACTTCCCCAGCTGCAGATGTGTTTCAAAACTCCTCCGGGGTTTGAAAAGTCACGACACCGTGCGTCCCGCGTGTCAAACGCCATCAAGCTGCTCAGCATCTGCACCGCACACGACTGCTGCTCGAGGTACGAGTGGGGATCAGGTCTTTCACTTGCAGTAAACACGAAACCGTTCAGAGCAATGAAAAGGTGAACTTTAAGCAAACCTAACGAAAGTGGTGCATTCCGGGAATAATTTAACAAAACACAAAAAGTTGCAATGAACTGTTAGTATGTTGTGAAAAATCATGCAAGCTGGGCAAAGTTGTAATCATTTTTTAAATTATCATTATTTGGTAGTTTTTGACACAATCAACCAAGTAATGATAGCTTGCAGTACAGTTGTCCCTCGCTACGTCGTGGTTCAACTTTTGCAGATTCACTCTTTTGCGGTTTTTCAAAGTAAAGGTTGTACACGACACGATTGTCAACTTTAATATTGCTCATGTGATTGGAACAGTACTGGATACTGTACAGAAAAAGGTTAACGAAAAAAATAAAATACTTCGGACAGGCTGTGCCATTTTGTAGTTTTCTCTCAATAAGTCTACATTCTATCCCCGCTCATATCGACTACATTTCCCAGAAGCCAACAGTGCCTTGCCCCAAAGCCTTGTTTCCTTCTGATGAAATATTAGAGGGAAACTTTTGATCTGACCTGAAATATTACGGCCCTTATGCATTCAGTGACTTGGGACGCAGAGAGCTCCACGGAACCCCCTGGGAACTGGACCAGAACCGGACCAGAACTGGACCTCCAGTATGGAGGACGGAATGTGACAAAATGAAATAAATAAATACATAATAATGATAATTTAAATATTAAATACATCATAAAATTATTAAATACACAATTAAATTATTTATTTCATGATTTATTTATCTATTTCATTTTGTCACATTCCGTCCTTCATACTCCAGATACATCGGTCAATCTGAGAGCTGCTTGCCAGCCTACGAGGACTTCCGAATGGGAATGCACCGCCCGTAGGTCCGGCTTTCTCTCCGGAGCCCACCCTTACCACCCCGAGCCAGAGCGCTGACCGGCAGGGTAGGTCTGCCGAAACGGAACCAAGTCGAACCGGAAAGGAGCTGCTCTTGTTCTGCAGAGCTGGTGAGTAAAATTTAGTAGCTACATATAAGTATGTTGTTAAAATGATATGGTTTAACAGCTGGGAACATTGGAAGAGTGTGGAAAGGGTTTCTAAAGCCTTATTTTGTATATAAATACTAAAATACATCTAACATTCACAGATTTTCTCTTAATGCAGAGGGTGGGGGGGGTCCAGAATAACCTTCGCAATAAACGAGGGAGTACTGATTATTATTTTTTTTTTTTCAGTTCTATCAATTTTAACAATTTCAACAGTGTGTATGTTATGTAATGTTAGTAAAAGTTTATTTGAAGCCTTAAAAAAAATAAAAATCTTCCAGGATGTGGTGACAGGAGGAAACTCGCTGAGTGACCCGAGGGTGGAAACAGAGTCGTTCTTTCCACGTCCACTCTGTTGGGATGAACATTTTGTGATCTTTCTGTCCACTTTGCCCCCTCAGTGGTGAAGTGTGTGCAGCCCAGATTCTTGTGGCCACGCTGGCTGTGCACGCTGCAGTTTACAAAATGGTAGCACCAACGATACAGCAGACAAACTGCAGATAATGAAACAATAAGTTCAAGCTCAATAATCCAGGTTTTAAAAAAATCCAACAAAGTTAAGTCAGGTCATCTGGACTTTTTTATTTTATTTTAAACGTTTCATCCTTCATCCAAAGGACTTCATCAGTCCGATGAGCCACAACAAACTCAGTCCCACAAGCAGCACACTCACATAGTGAACCAAACCGAAGCCATCCAAAGGACGAGACGTTTCAACAACAAAACAAAAAGAAACCGTCCAGATGACCTGACTTAACTTTGTTGGATTTTCTACCTGGATTATTGAGCATGAACTTTGATGTTTTGAACCACTTTGGCTCTGGCTGTCTCAGAGCAGTTGACGGGGGAGAGGGCGGACTCCAGAAATCATCTTATCAACAGCAAACTGGTTGGCCCACTGTGTGATCGTGCTGCTTGTGGGACTGTGTTTGTGGCTCCCTTGAACTGATGAAGTCCTATGGATGAAGGACGAAACGTTTCAACAACAAAACAAAAGGAAACTGTCCAGATGACCTGACTTAACTTTGCTGGAATGACCCAGATGCTTGTTTTGAGATAATACAGTTTGAGGAGACCTTCTGTTATCAACATCTGGAAAATACTATGGCACTCAAGAGTCACAAGGACTCGTCTAATTCCTGGTGCAAACACCCTCAAGAATTGTTTCATCTTTTTGTCTTATATAGACAGCGAACAGGTCAGTGCATCATTGCCCGGGGCAGCTGTGGCTGAGTGGTTAGGGCAATCGTCCTTCAATGCGAGTGTTGGGGGTTCGATTCCATCAGAAGTCACATGCTGAAGAAGTGTCCCTGGGCAAGACACTGAACCCCTCATTGCCTCTGATATATGTCCCATTGGTGTATGAATGTGATAAAGCACTGATTAGTCTTTGTATAGATTTAGTAGAGTTCTGTACAAATGGGTAAATGAGGCACAGATTGTAGTGTAAAGCGCTTTGAGTATTTTGATAAGATGGAAAGGTTCTATGTAAGTACAGTCCATTTATCATCTATGGCTGTGGTGAACGCTGAGTGGATTGCTAAGATGCAGCTGAACTATGAATAACACATCACAGACATCTACACCTCCAGATGCAGGAAGAGGGCCACCTGCATCATGAAGGACCACACTCACCCAGCACACACACTTTTTGCCCCGCTCCCCTCAGGAAGGAGGTTAAAAAGCATTAAGTGTAGAACCACTAGACTGAGGAACAGCTTCTACCCTGAGGCTGTTGGATTCATGAATCTCTAACCAGAATAATCACTGTGAAAAATCGCATGATGATGCTGCTGATTTGTTTCATGTCGATGTGTTCATTCATACTCATCTGCTCACACAGACTCATGTTCGTGCTGCTGTTCGACGTATGGTTTTCGTACTACTAGTGCTTAGCATATTTTTAGTTAATGTTTTACTTAGTTCATATCTTAGAACTTATTACTGTTTTTTTTCTTTTACATTTTATACTTTTTTGGGATGTAACTGGGACCTTGTGTACACAATTTCATTCCACCACATGTACCACATGTGATGCGAATGACAATAAAGGACAGCAAATCCTTGAATCCTTGAAAGATTGTGGGAGTGCACATTCAGCTGTCTATTAAATAGACCACATGCACTATAACGCATTACAAAACCAGAAAAACCAGAAAATTAATAATTTTAGTAGAAAATATGAGATATCTACAGCAGGTAAGATAATAGCTGTTCATATATTTTCAGAAAGTCTCAAGCATAATTTCCATGGCCGGTCAGCTTGTAACCCATGTGTTGGGAATTGTAGAGAGATCAACATCCTCTGGGAGCTCTGCTTCATTCCACACAAACAATGGCTCCTGAACATCCTGCGAGCGCCATCTGAAAACACGCCTGACCTCACCGGGTGAGGTCGAGCACAGCAGCAGGAGTCTGAGCAGATGGATCGCGCACGGCAGGCGATGCCTCTGTGAGGAAAGGAGACGAGGAACCGAAAGCCAGGTCGTGTCACTGGCGCCGAGCCTGATGCGTCTGATAAGGACGACAGGAACACTTCGGTTACCAAACAGAGCCGGTCAGGTGAAACCAAGATGTCAAGCTGCCACGTCCATCAGACGGAGTCAGCAAGCGCTCGTGTCAAGCCGAAGAGGAGGCAACAATTGCACTGGAGCAAGACGGCATGAGATAGGACAAGACAAAATGATGCACTCAAGTATAAAGCAGAATGGGCGCTGAGCTTGTGTTGCATGATGATTAATTCCTTTCCAGGTGCAGCAGGCGCTGCGTTGTGTAGAATTTGAGAAGACGAGCTGCTTTCACGTTGATGAAATCATCTTGATAGACATCCTCAGAGGGGATTGTTGACTTAAGCAAACTCCTAGCGACGAGTTTAGTTTAATAAAGAGCAGATTTTCATTTCCCCAACTCCTGTAGGTATAGCTTTAAACACCATATATCGAAACGTTTTCATGCTACAAATAAAGTCCAGTTGTTTCCGTATTGAACCTTTTTTTTTACTTTATCATGTCCTGGACGACTGAGAATCTTCACCAGCATACCAATAAACATCAAATATATCTTAGTTTTTTTTTCCTTTGGGTATAAACTCCATAACTTTTGAGTATAGGCTATGATTCTGCACCTATAATGTATACATTCAAGGAGAATGATCACAGACACACTCTGTGCTTCCTGAGTCCCATTATTGTTGGCAGCAGTCCACTTTAACTATGATCAAGTAAGCTAATGAACAAGGCATAAGCTCATGTATCTTGATCAGTATCAAACCCTGTTTCTTCAAGCTGAAGCTATTCAAAGAACTATCTGCAGCAGGTAAGATATTAATTATTCATAACCTTTCCAATGAATCCCACTTCATTAGATCTGAACCGTCCTTTCAAAGTAGAGTGAGTTACACATGCTGCAAGCTGCCATAAGGACAAGGGTAAAGGTCATTCCTGATAACTCCTTTTAGACAAAATACATTTTTAAAAAATTCACGAAAGTTCATAAGGACGCTACTTTATAAACTTTATCATTGCTGTCAGTTTTTAATATGAAGTATTATGGTGGGAAAATCATCAAGTTCCTGCAGGAAGTGCCCCACGGTGCACCAAGATACTGCTGCTATTAACTTTAAAACCCGGTGGAAATAAATTTGTAAAAAAAAATTGACTTCTATGTGAAAGTTTTTAAACAGAGTTCATATGAACTGCCATGAAATTCTCTGAAATTAGACATTCTTTAAGTTGTCAGGAATGTTTTTCTGTTCTGTTGGTTTGATTAGCGGTTAGCTTGCAAATGTGGTTAGAACAAACTGAGCTCCTCCAAGGAATTATCCACAACACAAAAGTCATAATAGTTTATAACCTTCACACAGAAACCCATTTTGAGAGATCTGGAAAAGTTACTTTAAGAAAATAAAAGTTCTCAAGTTATTTTGCCCATTTGCATTATTCTTTATTAGCATCTATGTTTCCAAACCTGAATAAACGTGTGTTTCTGCATAGATCAATTCTTACCTTTAAGGCTGAAAAGATATGGTGAGTTAACTTGAAAATAAAAATTAAAGGACAAAACAAAGTCAAAGTAAACGGAATATTTATTTTCATTTTAAAATTCAACTACGTATCCACCAAACTGGCCTAATTTTTAACTTTATTATTTCATAATGGGATATTTTATGAATTGTTTCCACAATTCCTGCTTGTGCTTGCATAAATCTAGTCTTTTATTTTGCGCTAAAATATAAAAATATCAATAAATATTAATAATTTGATATTTTAGTTTCATAATATCACATCTACTGGCTGGAAAAGCCCCTTCCAACCAGCTTGAACTGGACCATGGGCCACCAGTTGATAATCACAATTTTAGCAGGTTTTGCAGCTCCATAAATTAATTTTAGTGTGTAAAGGCAGAAGTGTCTCTTTTGATCAAAAAGGTTGCAGATCCCTATGTGCCGCAGTACATAAGTAAATCCCAATTTGAAATTATTGAACATTTTACTCTGTTTGCACCATCATGTGTTCATCCATCTTTGAAAACAGACCCAAAGCTGGGAAAAGTGCCTCATAAGGCACCAGACACCGATCCACAAATGTGATGTCACAACATTCATGAGGCACCTGAAGATCATCTGTGGTTTTAAAGTAATGAGGCCGAACTCGTGGTGGATCCCTCGCTTTCATGAAATAAAACACAAACTACTGGCATCAAACATGAATAAGCTGTGACGATGTTCTCCTCAAGAGTCAAGGAGAAGAAGATGCCAGACAGTTATCAGCCTCATGTGTCACCAAACCAGTGAGGACAGTGAAGAGGATACGTAAGAAAAGAAGGGAATAAGAGAGAGATGGTGTCAAATGCTATCTTTTTTCCCCTCCTTCACATTAAGCATCCTTGACATGGGTCTAATGATACTACTCTTACTCCTTTTAGCACTGCATTTACCTTTTATGTACAGTGGCTGGAGTGCAGGGACGTAAACTGTTTGTCCTCAACATGATCCTCAGGTTAAACCTTATCCCTCATCCAGACCTTAATCTATTCACATGTTACTCCAACACGTATAAATATCTTTTTCCCCTGTTTTAACCTTTAGACGTAGTAAACACCAGAGAAACTATAGAGAAACTGCATTTTCTGTGACGTGAAGTGAATGTCAGACGTTAACTGTACGGGATAAATGTTCATTGTTATGCTGATGATACAGTTATATTTCCATATTTATCCATGAAACCAAATGAATCCAAACAGCTACTTAGACTACAAGCACGTCTTAAAGACTTAAAAACTTGGATGAATCTCGATTTTTTTTTGCATTTGAACACAGACAAGACTGAGGTTTTGGTTTTTGGACCTGAGCATCTTAGGAATAATTTTTTCAGTCTTTAACCCTCCTTGGATGACATTAATCTGGCCTCCAGCTCTAATGTTAAAAATCTTGGTGTTATTTTTGATCGGCCTTTTATCCCCCACATTAAAAAAAGTTACTAGAACCACTGTTTTCCACCTGCGTTATATTACTATAAACATCTTATCTAAAAATGATGCACCTGCAGGTCTGCTGATGCGCGTGCACGTACCGGCGTAGCTTTAAATAAAGCTGATTTGAACATTTTTAAAGGTAAAGTTCAGCTCAGGAAACACTTCTGCTATAATATCAGCCAACAAATGTATTTTTTAGGTGTTTATTTTGCTAAATTTTAAAGAGATGCACGGTTTCTTTGTGCTGCGCGCGCACGTTGCCGTCAACGCGACACTAATTATATCAAGCTGATTTGAACATACGTGCATTTATTAAGGAA
>JARVLU010000583.1:19840179-19852440 GCA_031762415.1 Simpsonichthys santanae | reverse complement strand
TCTCTTGAAAATGAGTTCTCGTGGCTCAATGAGACTAACCTGGATAAATAAAGGTTAAATGAAAAAAAAAAAAAGTTTAATTAGCTATACATACAACACAAACCCTACAGATGCAGCCTTTTCAAAGAAAGATGTGAATTGGGTGTGATCTCTCGACCCCACGCTGCTTGTTTTTCACTAATGTGTTCTCAGTGATGAGTCCCACCTTAGGCATCAGTAACACCACACTGCCTCTGTGAAAAGGTCAGACTTTGCATGCAATTTATAGCAAAGATGGAGTACTGTTAGTGCCATTTCTGTGGTTTTTTATGACTTCACAATGAAAAATCTCTTAAACTTAACTGCTGGTTTTGATACTTAGAAGTCCAACCAAACAATAACTGGAGCAAAAATAGCAACAGCATAAAATGTGCTGAATAATAATGATATATGGTTCCACAATCCAGACTAGTGATGTAAAACAGGTACAAAATGAGTGAAAAACAAATCTGTTATTCAGTCCAGCTACTAAGGGTTGCTGTTTGTAAAGTTACAGAGTCAAAAATTATCACCAACATTTTGGTTTATTTAGCTTTTAATAAGAAAAAAAAATAGGGGTTATTATTATTATTTTTTTTTTCAAAATCACATTTTCACCATATTATTCATACATTTATAAATGTCATAGTTCCCAACTAAATATTTAATTTACAAGACAATGTCTGAGTAATGTTAGAGTAAAATGTGTGTTGGAACAGCTGTGTTCTGGTTAGCGGTTAGCTTATATCTATGGTTAGCTTAGCCATGTTAAGCTGTGCTAACACTGTGAACACAGGAATTGTCATGGGTTCTAGTCCGTGTTACAGCGTGGGCTGGTTTTATGTGGAGGCTGCATGTTCATATCTTGCTTAAACCTTTGTTACATCCGACTGAGACTTAAATCGCTTTTTCAAGACAGACAGACATACACGCACGTGCATATTAACTATGTGCATGCGACTCTACATGCTGAACGTGCAGCACACATTACCACCATAAAACCATTAAACACACTTAAAATACATCATCATGGGAAATATAAGAATTAAAAATAATAGAGAAAACACACATAAAGCTAAAATTGCACTAAAATGTGATGCAGGTCTGCTGATGCGCGTGCACGTACCGGCGTAGCGAAAATATTTAAATAAAGCTGATTTTAACATTTTTAAAGGTAAAGTTCAGCTCAGGAACACTTTTGCTATAATGTCAGCCAACAAATATATTTTTTTTGTTCATTTTTATGTTGCTAAATTTTAAAGAGATGCAGGTCTGTTCGCTGCGCACGCTAGTTGCCGTCAAAGTGAAACTAATTATATCAAGCTGATTTGAACATACGTGCATTTATTAAGGAAAGGTTAAGCTCAGAAACACTTTTTACTAAGTTCAGCTTCCCAAACTGAAGACAAATCGCTCAAATCTTCACTTAAATTGCTAAATTCGTTGGTTCCTATATGTCCACCATTGTATTGTATAGGGGGCGTTCCAGCTGACATTTCTGTTCGCACGTCACAGATGTCGCTGAAGTAGCCGGATTTCCGTGACTAAACACAGCACCAAATTTAAAATGACTTTGAATGAAATTTTCATATATTTATCATTTTGTCTGCAAAAACGAACATAGCTGAATGATACAAGATATATATGTTGTGCCATTTTATGCAAAGTTCAAACATCATGTCGGTGGACCTTTAAAGCTATAAGCAGCAGACTAGTAGCTATAAGCTAACAGTAGCAAAAGAAGTCATAAAAAGAGTATATGAGCCGAAACAGATTTCAAAGAGAACAATGTTTCTGCAGGACTAAAAAAAAATGTTGTTGTGTTTTTATGTGGCATTTTATTCAAAATAAAGAAAAACTTTTTTTTTTTTTTTTTTTTTTTAATTAAACAAGCTGAACATTTTTAGACTGAGGCCAAGAAACAAACAGGAAAACAGCATGCAACTTTCACACAATTGGAAAAACAATCATTTTAGGAATCATTACGTTGAAAAAAAAAGAAAAGTTCTAATTTTGTCCTCCAGGTTCTCCAGGATTGATGTTGAAATGCTTTGATCCATCTCTCTCAAAGCACCGACACCTGACAGAAACATGCTCACATTTTGTTCTGTACATCTCTGATTTACTGGGATCAGACAGAATCTCACAGGAGAACTCCAGTATTAAGATTTGGGTCCTTTTTAACGTCATCAGTTTTACAACCTTTAGATGAGGATTGATTAAACATAAAAAAAATTTTTTTAAATCATGACAGGAATCTTAATAAAGAGACATGAAAATGGCAAATGTAAAAAAATATATATTAATGGATAATGTAAGATGTGCAACACCAGCCTAAAAGATGCTCTTTAGGCTGTTTTAATCAGGCTAAAAATACTAAACAAAGTTGATGTGCATGTTGAAGAGTTACTTTTGGAATACATAAAGGGGAAGAAAAACTGGGACATTTGGTCAGATGGCAACTTTCAAACTTTTAGGGAAAACAGCATTTTTTTCAGCAAAAGGTATTTAAGGTTAAGCAGGCTTCCTTGGCTTTATCCTGTAGCTTCAGCTCTCGTTGATTTAAAAAAAAAATCTAATTACAGTAGAGCCATTCCTCCATGGAGCACATTGCATTAGGGTGAATCACCCGCTCTTCATTGTACAGAAAGAAAAAGCTCCTTTATTCACAGTAAAAATGAATAAATCTCCAGTAACAGTTAATGCAGAAAACCAGCTGTTTACATTATAATTTTACACAAGTGTTCACACAGAATAGCTGCTTTTCAGATCTTTAGAAAATGGAAATATGTTGTGTGTGTGAATGGACATCCTCGGCTTAAAGAAGTCTTTGTTTTAGGACGGTGCAGTGCACAATTATGTCCAGCAGAGGGCGGTAAAGAGCAACAATCTAAAACCACTCTGCGTCAAAGATTATCAGCTGCAATTTTCATTGCAGTGGAGTTTAAAACACACCTATCAATCCTGACCCAGATCACATTTAAATCAGCGCAGTGTCATTTCTGCTGAGCTAGTTCACATGCAAAACATCAGCTGGGCTGTTTCGCATCAGCTGCACATCAAAGGGAAGAGGAAGAAGAACTCAGCTAGGAGCTTCACACACATTTTATATGTCATATTATTATAAGGCTCGTGCAGGGATGGAAAAAACAAAACGTCAGTGGATTTGAGGCAAGGGGTGCAGCAGGGTCATGTGCTTGGCAACGGTCGATGGTAGCAGCAGGGTGTCGAAATGATGCACCACCTGTGGGATGCTGAGCTGCTCTGGTCCAAAGTGAAGCTGCTTTCTTTAATTTGATGATGTGAATGCAGCCCTGACTCATCCTGAAACACAATCAGGAACAATGTTTTATAAAAAAAAAAAAAAAAAAAAAAAAAAAAAAAAAAAAAAACTAATTGTTACCTAACCTTTGATTGACAAAGCAACTGAGAGAACTGAGAAAATAAATGAGAAAATAAAATGTAATGCAAGTTTTAATTAAAAGGGAAGGAACATGAGCAAACAAAAACTCTGGACTTTTACTTATTAGATTTTTTTTCTGCTTGAAATATCATATTTTCTGAAAACTAAAGTGTGATTGTGTTTTTATGAACTTTGTCAAATGTGTGTCTGTTGTATTGCTGTGTGTGTCAGTTGTAAATAACAGTATAAAACATGTTTTTGCTTATGCTTTTAGACATTTTCTCCACAGTTCAAACCTTTTACGAGGTTTCAAAACAGTTGTAAGAATTTCTGTCTGCACGCTTTCTTTTAATACAGTAAGCAACTGCAGGGTTTCAAAATGAACCCACTGTCTTAATTATCTTTTATTTTTCAAGAAAAGAAAAAAACCTAGTTTTCTTCTTTGCAAACTTTTTCTTGTTCCATGACCTGGATCCTTGAGAACATAATTATTTGTTAAACCTAAAATTCAACTAACCAAAAATGTGAATTAATCAGCTACTTTTTAATCTAAATGAAAAAGCAAGATCATGTCGAATATCTGAGACAAATTCTTAAAATTAAAAACTTAATTTCCTTTCATGAGTTTCTGCACCTGTTTAATGATTTTCTTTATCTTTCTGTTTTCTGCAGCACTGAACATTGTAAAAAAAAAAAATAATGCAGCTGAGACTCACTTGAGGGAGATGGAGGACTTGCTGCTATTCCTGACCATATACTAACTAGCCTCTCTGCAGGTCTGCAGCTGAAGCTCCGCCTCCTGGAGACTCGTGCAGCCATGGTACTAGGAAAAATGACAGAGTAGCATCTGTGTAGCAGAATTATGTGAACGCCTTCAAACCTGACTCCCATTTCTGGAGTGAAGATTCATTGTGTTGTAAAATAACAGACTTACAGACAAATTCACACGTAGAGCAAAATTACATTTCACTTTGTTCGAAATTTAGACCTGAATATAAATGAGCAACAATCTGCACTGACTGTTTCAGTACATGAAGGAGTTCAGAGCCTTGTCTTTGTTTTTCCACGGCCAGGGAGGGGTTGACAGCAGGCCTTGCTCTCAGAGCTGCTGTTTGGGACAGAAGGTGGCAGCAGAGCCAGAGGAGAGGACCTCAGGATATGATGGCTTCTGCCTTTCTGCTTCAGATGCTGAGGCTGCTGCAGCTGTGAAAAAAAAAAAGTGAAAAAATCACTGTGAAAAAACAAAAAACAACAACTGTGAAAATTGCTGTGGGTTGTTGATATGTGCTGCTGACTATCCATGATGCTGATCTCATGCTGCTGATTATTTCATGTTGCTGTGTTCATCAGTCCCCATCTGCTCCTACAGACTCATGTTTGTGCTGCTGTTGTTTTGGCGCATTGTTCTTGTACCATTAGTGCTTAGTGTGGTCTTAGCTTAGTTAATGTAATATATTCTTAGTTAATGACTCAGATCTCATTTAATTAATGTTGTTCTTTACAATTTGTATTTCTGTTGGATGTAATGAACCCTATGTACATAGTTTTGTCCCACCTCATGTATCACGTGTGGTGTGGTGTGGTGTGTATGACAAATAAATGGCTCTTGACTACAGTCATTTCCATTCTCTTGGCAAAAGGTCAGCGAACCAGTTGCTCCTCACAGTTCCAGGCACTCGTCTTAAGCGCAGAGGGGACAGGGCCTTTTCTGTAGCAGGCCCAAGACTTTGGAACAAGTTTCCTCTGCTTGTCAGACAGGCCCCGTCCTTCACAGTTTTTAAATCCCGTTTAAAAACCCACTACTATTTCGTAGCTCTCAACACCAGTTGATCTGTGTTTGAATCTGTATGCTTCACACAGGTTAGTCGTTATATTTATTATCAGCAGCGTTTTTATGTCTATATTCTGATTTAACTTCTTTCCTTGACGCCAAACCCACCCATCACTTCCTCATCCCTTCTGTTTCCTTCACCAACATGTCCATTCATGTCTGCTCCAATCACCACTCTCTCCTCCCTTGGAATACTCTCTATCACTTCATCCAGATCCTTCCAAATTTTATCTTTCTCCTCTACATCACATCCAACATGGCACATGATCACTGACAATATTTAGCATTAGACCATCTACTTCTACCTTCAGACACATCACCGTATCTAACACTCTTTTCGCCTCTACTACATTCTTTGCTAACTCCTCCTTCAGGACCACCTGCACTCCATTTCTCTTTCTATCCACACTGTGGTAAAACAGTTTAAACCCTTCTCCAATGCTATGAGCCTTGCTGCATTTCCACTTGGTCTCTTGGACATGTAAAACATCTACCTTCCTTCTCTGCATCATGCCAACCAGCTCTCTACCTTTGCCAGTCATTGTCCCCACATTTAGTTGTCACCCTCAGTCCTACATTCTTGACAGTCCTTTTCTCCTTCTGTCTCCTGACACAACTCACAATTTCCACCGGCACCCCGTTTGTCAATAGCATCGGTGGTGGTCGTTGTTAACCTGAGCCTCGACCAATCTGGTATGGTGTTGCTTGGATGAACTTACATATTAGTTTTGGTAACATTGTTTTACGTCAGATGCCCATGACACAACCCTCACCACTTCCTCGGGCATGACGACTGACAAAAAAGATACACTGGCTTGTGCTTCCTTGTGGCTGGTTTACAGACAATTATGGCTATTCAGAAAAGTTTTTTCCTGCCGACAATTCTGATAGGCTTTCTTACACCAGACTTGACCTGTTGTTTCAAATATTTTCATCTTTTTTTTTTTTTTTTTGTTGCTCTAATTGCCCTTTCGTTGCAACATGCATCGCCACCCCACGTGTCTGGGGCTGGCACTTGGGGTAGCCAATCAGCAGCCAGGACTGGCACTTGCCACTTTAGTATGCTTGCCACCCGGCCATCTGTCTCTGGCTCCGCCCCTGCTTGCGCTGCATTACTTTATTATTCAGTCTTTTTCGCCAACAAATTTTAAAACCTTATATGATAGTTTAAATTAAACCTATTAATTTCATGTTAAGCCTTATTATAACTCTTGACAAGGTGTTAAAATGGCACATTACTTGGAGTTCACTATTAAATAGTACAGGGAGTGTTGAGCAATAGTTGGTTCAGTGCTGCTTAACATGCAGCACTCAAAGGGGTGGTATTTGTTACTGTAGGTTTTAAACAATAATACACATTTGCTACTTGAGAGATATTTATGAAATATATGTATATTTTGTTTTTATATAGTTTACAATACATATTTATTTGACCTGAGTTACCCCAAAACTAATGCTAAAATGATTAGCGTTACCAATAAACACCCCCATTTTGTTGCTGAGATGGAACCTTCCATGATGCGCAACGCTCCTGCTTATCCCTCTTTGTCCGGTAGCGAAAGAAGGCCATGATAATTATGGCAAAATTTGCGTTTTTGAATGAATTATAGTTGAATGATGGATCAACAAGCATACACCGTTTGAGGACTGGTTTTCTGGCAATGACACACCAGAGAGTTTGAATTTAAAGGACAGCACAGCAAGCAGCGGAGAAAGAAAGGGTACAGTTTGCATCCACGACAGACTGCAAAGATGGCTAGCTATCTGTAGCTAGCAGGCTAATGTTAGCATTGTAAACAGCAGCTCTTACATCTAAATCGATTGTCTTGTGTCATAAATTATGTGATGTGTGTAGTTAGGAAAACGTTTACAAATGTGACTTTAGAAACGCAAACAACAGACTCGACTTATGTACCGGTTTTGCGTCTGCTTATTGAAATTTAAACCTAACTGGTTAGCTACATTGAGTAACGTGGCTAGTTGGTGAGCAAATGTACTGACCAGTTTGCGCTACACAGATTTTATCCTAACATCTGTGAATGATTAGAGAAGAATGGTGTGGTCTGTGACAAACCCTTGTAACATGTAATCAAAGTACACTCCTATTTAAAATTACTTTTAGATACCAGTAATATTTTTCCTCCAAGTCAAATTCTCGTTAAACTTAATTAAAATGAAAGTTTTCTAAAATAATATAAGTACTACGAAGAATGTTCCAAGATCTTGACAAGTGAAATAAATTAGGACAAACTAAATTTAGGTTACTTAAAAATTCCTCAAAAGTTCCAAGTGTCTTTTTGGAAGCATAACAGATGAATATGTGTAAATAAATTCTTACTAGACAAAAATAATTGTAGGACTTTTTTCCTATTCACATTCACATCTTGTGTATCTCAGATATTATTCTTGCTAAGCCATTTTTTTTTTTTTTTTTTTTTTATGTGTAATTTTTGATCCGGACATCCGTGAGTATGTTCCTCCTGTCTAAAATTAACTTTGTGGATATTTGAAATAGAAGTTCTTCCAGGAGGTCAAAAATCTAGTGTAAGTGTTACTAGTCATGAATTTTATTTGACCCTTTTTTTTTTTTTTTTTTTTTTATTTAAATGGCATACCATCAAGTTCTTAAACCAGAATATTATTTTAAACTATTGTGATTATATTAATTGTGGGTCATATTGCAGGTAATAATGTAGGAAATTATATTTAGTCAATATACATTCTGGATGTCCCTATAGATACCATTACTCAATTTTCAATGCAATATTGAAAAAAAGTATTTTCCATTTTAGGCATTAAATTGAACATTCTAATGGGTGAAAATGAGATCGTAGATATCTGGTGTGTGAATTTCACATAGTAAATATTTAGATGTAACTGTAATGTTTATTTTGGATAGGAAGAAAAATAAATGGATAGCACATGAATAAGAACAATAATGTCAGCTGTTCATGAACAAATGACATTGGAATAATCTGAAAAGTTGATTGTGAATAGAATAATTTGCGTTAATTATAGCTGACATGTTCTTGGCTATGAATAATAATTGCTTTGAAAGACCAGCTTTGTTATATGAAATTAGCTTATCATAGCTTCTTGTAACATGCTTGTTCTGACAGTGAGGAAAAGTAATAAGCAACCAGTTTACTCATCAATTAAAAACTGGCTTGCATCAAGAAAAACTTGTGCTCCATAAAGTTAGCCTGCTCAGTTTCTCTTACATGTATTTGGTGACCAAATCCCAGCGTGACAGACATCGTGGCAAAATATTTGCAACTCTAGAAGAGTTTGCAGAAGACCTGGGCCTGTGTTATCGTACCAGCTAACTTAATTTTCTTCAAATGGTAGCAAGTGCTACAATTACAGCTTTAGTAATACAAGTACGGTGATCCTGAGGTGCAAAATAACAATACTCAACAATATCCTGATGCATGCTCAATAATCCAGGTAGAAAAATCTAAAAAAGCTAAGTCTGGTCCTCTGGACAGAGGACCAGACTTAGCTTTTTTAGAATACTACTGGACAATGTGCAACAATTGCACAAAAAACATATGCTGCAGAAATTCAAGGGAGAAAAAACCTTAATGGTTAAACTAATTAGAAAACAACAATAAAACAGAAAATATCCATGCTCGCAAAACAATTTTGCATAACGCATCAACACAAAGTTGGTTAAAAATATATATATTTACAGTTGTTCCCTGAATTTTTAGTTTTCTGCTTGTTGTTGTTTTCTTTTTTTGCTTGTTTTTGTTTGTTGCATTTTGTCCAATGTTGTGTTTTGCACCTCAGGACCACTGTAGACATGACCTGAAGGCAGATTCAACCTGTTGGCATATAGCCTTCAAGACGTCGTCATTTTTAACTTTTTTTTTTCTTGCATATGAACGGTGATTTGCCACTTCACCGACAGCCATAGTAGCTAATGGCTGCCGAATCGGGGAGACTACTGGCGGGACAAGGAAAGCGAAAAGGTAGGAATTAATTTCACCCATCTCCCGATCCGATCGGAATCATCCATTACTGCGCTGCAATGGGCTGCACTGGTGCTGTTAGCAATCCCCTTTTTGCCTCCCCATATGTGAACTTCACGACTGTCTCCAATGGTGGCTGTTTCTCACAGAGTGAATCTGTGAACGGGGTTCATGTCTATCTTGCTATCAGTGTATCTTCAACTCCGTTTCCTCGTTCTCATGTCTTAGTCCTCTCCTGTCTCCCTCATGACCTTATGTCTTTTGCCTCTGTTTGCGGCCTCACTCCCCCTTGCCTGGGTCATTCGGTCTGCCTGGGTCATTTGCGATTCAAGGCTTCATAACGTTGGTGATGATAACACCTGGGTGTTCAGCATTTTGTTCTCATGCCAGTCTATGTCCCATCATTGAATCCATCACAACTGTTGGACTTGGAAAAAAGAGGCCCTAGGTCTAAAGCTGCTCCACTCTGTCACTAAGGGGTATTGGCCAATCCAAACTTGATGCTTCTGATTGATGGTGGACGTATAATATGAAAGATGGAAGCAATAATCATTTTTATTCATGTTTACCTCTTTCCACCCCTTTTCTCTGTGCTTTACTATTTCAGCTTCCCAGATGAAGAGCCCGGAGAAGAAGAAGGCACGGAAATCCACAACTCAGGTAAGAAACTTGGGAAAACCCTCAATGAACTAAAAGCTAAAATGGTAAATTTGGGGGTTTTCAGTATCTTATAAAAGCTGCAAAAATAAACTCTGTAATTTGTTTTCCTTTAGGCGGCGGGGTTCTCTCACCTCACTGAGTTTGCACCGCCTCCTACTCCTATGGTGGACCATCTGGTCGCGTCCAACCCGTTTGATGATGACTTTGGGCCTCCATCCAGACCAACTGGTGCAAGTGCAGGTGGACCAGGTGGTGCTCCCTTTATCCCCAGTCCAGGTGCCGGTGGAGGAGGTGGGTATGGAGGTGGAGGAAGAATGGGTGCTGGCATGACCTTCATGGGAAGCCCAGGAGGACCAGGAGGTGGTCAACCAGGGCGCAGGCCCCCCTTTGGCCCTTCGTCTAATGCTTTACCCCACCACCAGCTAGGCTTTGGAGGAATGCCTGGCTTTGGAGGAGGAGGTGGTGGTGGTAGTGGGGGTGGTAATGGAGGAGGTGGATTCCCTCCTGGTGGCCCCTCTCAGTTTAATATGCCACCAAACTTTAGTCCACCCATGCATCCTGGACCAGGTTTCAATTCCATGTTGTCTTCAGGGGTTATGGGAGGTCCTGGAGGAGGAGGACCACCTCACCCTCGTTTTGGCATGCCCCCACAGCAGCAGCACGGACAGGGTGGGCACCCATTCAATAGCCCTCCATTACCTGGGGGCGGAGGCCCACGAGGGCCCTTACCTCCCATGGGAGGAGGTATGGGTCCTGGGATGAACATGATGGGTGGAATGGGTGGTGGGCCTGGCGGCAACATGGTTGGAGGAGGTATGCCAGGTCTGCCTCCTCAAGGACAGTTTCCTCCCTCACAAGATAGCCCCTACCCTGGCCCGAGTCCACCAGGGCCAGGTAATGAGGATGGAAAGGGTTTTGGAGGAGGAGGGGGGCCACCTGGACCTCCACAACAGCAGCAGCAGCTTAATCTAAATCCCAATGGTCCTCCCAATAATAACAATACACCTGGCCCCCCTCCTAACTCGGGGCCACCACAACAAGGGGGAGGCTTCCCTGGCCATATTGATGTTCAGCCATCCAGCACCAATACACCAGGTCAGCCTCCATCAGCACCACCACAGCCTAACCCCAACGCTTCTCCTACCGGTCCTCTGAATGGATCAGGTCAACCCCAGCATCCACAGTCCAGTCAGCTGCAGCCCCCCAGCAATGCAAACACCCCCAACTCTAACAGTTCTAACCAGCAGCAGCAACAATCAACTCCACCAAACTCTGCTCCCGGCTCGACCTCTTACAACCAACAGAACAACACTCCCGGTTCTGCCGGTCCCCTATCGAACGCCTCCAACTCGTGTCAGAACAACATAACCAACAACAACGGAGGCAACACTCCCGGCAGCAACCCCAACCCCCCGTCCAACTCCACCTCGACACCGAACACTCAGTCTCCCCTGCCGCCGGGCCCCACCGCCCCCACAACTGGGCCTGGTTCTGGTCCTGGAAAACTCGGCGGTCCTGGGATGGTCTTCCCTTGCGGGCTGTGTATGGCGGAAGTGCACGACGACCAGGACGCCATCCTTTGCGAAGCCTCCTGCCAGCGCTGGTTCCATCGTGACTGTACGGGCCTTACAGAACCAGCCTATGGACTGCTGACTCGAGAGAGCGCTGCCGTCTGGGCATGCGACTACTGCATCAAGACCAAGGACATTCAGGCTGTGTTTGTGCGCCAGGGACTAGGCCAGCTGGTGGCAGCTAACGAGAGCTGAGGAGTGGAAGAGACGGAGCAGAGTGGAGGTGAACGACCTGCGTGTGCCACGTCAGCTTCTTGCCCAACCTCGTCTTGGACAGCCTTTTACTTGTTCACTACACAAAGCGACACTCATCGACTTTCATGCTTATTACATAGCACTTTGGGTGAGTCTAGGCATATTATTGTTGTCCCCCTTCTCCCCCATTGGAGTCAAATTATGATGAATGTTATCTACGCACGTACACAGTCCTCCAGATATCTGCCTGCCAACCAGCAAAGCACTGACACCAACACACTACCTCAGTTTGTGACTGACTGGCACAGAAGCTCCCGCACTGACGTATTGATTCACCACACGCTTAAATTACACTATTTCCAACACACATTCATACAAGGTGGGGAAACCTTAAAACTCAACTTTTTACTGATAAGAGATTTTTAAAAATTGTTACTTTGGAGGAAAAAAGAAAGCTGAAATGTATGAAATGGTTATCAATTCACAGCCTTTTTTTTTTATTTTTATACTAGGGATGCACGATATTGGATTTTTGGCCGATATTAGGGGTGCACCGATAAATCGGCCGGCCGATTTATCGGCCCCGATTTCCTTGATTTTGGGAAATCA
>JARVLU010000583.1:19803879-19818369 GCA_031762415.1 Simpsonichthys santanae | reverse complement strand
GTCCCATCTGAAGCTTAACTGAACTTTATTTGACCTCTTTCAAGGCCGGTCAGCTCAAGGTGGAATGGGTGAATGTATGGCAAGCCATGTTTCCATATAATTGGAAGTATGGCAAGCCCTATTGCCATGTAACTGGATCACAGCTGATCCGCTGATGCAATCAAAAGTCCGACACCGACCCAATCCAGCTTGTCCATCCAGCACATTATCATGACCCAGCCCAAATTTGGGTCGGGTCAGGCTGGGCTTCAGGTCCGGGTCATAAATGGCAGCTCTAACTCTCTGCCACCTGCTGCTCTCTGCCAGTGTTCTCGGCCACGCCCACTTCATCACTGCAATTGATGGCAGGTGACAGAGAGTGCAAATCGTGACATGCTGCAGGAGGGAGCTTCTCCCTGCACATCTGGGCTGCACACAGGTGCAGCAGGTGCTAAATCGTTTAAAATAATTTATTTTAAATAAACAACCGATGCCACTCATGCGGCTCATCCATCAATCAGTCGGTTGTGTGTCATGTCATGTCCAGTCTTACTTTGAAAAACCGCGAAAGAACGAGTCTGCAAAAGTCGAACCGCGAAGAAGAACTGTACTAAAATCAAAAGTTGGAATTACCGTTTTGATGTTTGAACGACTAAATACAGTAAACACAAGTGTGCTGAAACAGATAGATTGCCAAAAACATGCAGAAAAATACAAATGAAAACAACCGTGTGAATTCTGTATTCACACAGTGATTCAAAATGCATCCTCTGGTAAGTTTGATCTAAAAAATTGTGTGTTTTCAGTCCCAGGTGCTGATCGAGGAGGAGCGGAAAAAGGTGAACAACTCTCTGCTGACGCTGGAGGCTGAGCTGGAGAGCTGCAGAGACCAGGGGGACCAGTGGAGGATGGATCTGGAGACGACCAGAGAGGAGTTAGTATCTGAATCCTGATGAAATTAGTGACAGATACTTGGACGTTAAAAACACATCTGTTAGCTAACATGAACATATCACACGTTAGCATTCTGTCACCAACATGGCAGGAGTATTTTCCTGATAAGAAACCAGTTTCTACTTTGAGGACTTCTTTTAATCAACGTTGCAACATAAATCAACTAAATTGATCAGCTTTGATCCAATCTTTGATCAAACTTAGTGTTTTATTCATGATTTGATTTGCAGTCAGGAGCATAAGTCAAAGTATAAGCCGCTTTCTGGAAGCGTTTGAGAAACACGAGGACCGTCTTTGTTTCCAACCTGTAATTTTTCTTTTGCTCAGGAGTTCTTTTTGACGTTTGAACACTTGATTCTTTTCTTTTATTCGGCAGGAATGAGGAACACTCCAGCATCCGAGCGTGAGAAAAAAAATACAAAACAAAAAAATCTATCAATCCTACCCTGTTTTGGTTGGAGTAGATGTAGCCAGGTTTTGATCAGAACCTGTTCTCTGAAAATCCACCTCGTGTCAGAGTGGATTTGAAGATGTCTGCTTTGATCAGTGAACCCTCACTAACAACAATCCAGTCATAAGAAACCCAATTGTTGTGTTTTATGTAGAAATATACAGTCCAAAATGACTTGAACTGATTTATTGCCGTCTATGACGTCTATGACCAATCAAATTGTTATTTTTTATACCTTTTTCCTGATTTAATAACGTTTTGATATTTAAATTTCAGATGAAATCATACAGTCAAGGTTTTGTGCTCGACTAAAAGTCAGGCTTTGGATGTGGTACTGTTGATGCGGGTTCAGGGTTCTGTTTAGTAGCAATGAGTAATTTTATTACAAATGGCCACAACATTAAAACCATCCCTCCATCTGTGCACTTCCTTATTTGCTTCAGCCTATAGAATAGGGGATCCAAAAGGATGGGCAGGGGTCCAGATCTGGACTGAAATGACTTATCGGGACCCAGACTGGTTGTTAAATTTTTCTAGGATAAACCTTTTTTATTATTATTGTTTACATAGATTTATATAGTTGTGAATGTTCCTTTCCAGACTTTTAGGTGGCCCGTTGACTGAGTCAACCAGATTCAAGATGGCCGCCACAGCTAATCAGCATTGGCAAACATAATGATGGTTGTTACTCAGTTTTACAAATACTGAGCTAATGTTTGGTGTGGTAATAGTTGAGACTCATTTCCAACATACACTACTACACATTGTGTAGTATTTTTGTTTGAAATGGGTAGCATTGATCCTAAATGTCTGTTAGCAAAATATTTCATTAACCCCAGGAAAGATTAAAAAAAAAATTCTGGAAGTATTAAAATGTACATCCAGAACTGATCAACTTTTGAAGTCAACTCCATTTAAGATGGCTGTCGTGGCTGACCTACATTAGCCAACACAATAATTACGGTTTTACAGATACTGGGCTAATGTTTGACGTGGTAGTAGCTGAGAGTCATCCTAAATACATTCATGAGCTCTACCACATCTTGTGATATCTCACAGTAATTTACAAGATGACGCAAAATTAAGAAACTGAATTATAACTGTGTGAATGTTTATGAAGCATTCACACTATTGTCATCCATTTTTCTTCCATACGTTTCTTGGAGTGATTCTAGTCCCGCAGTTTTCAAGCTATTTCAGCAAATCATATATCAAAACATTCAGCTCCTTCAGGATAGTCCTGCTATGACTTTTGGCTTTGATGCAACTTTAGCTTTTTGAAATATTTACCGTACCCTTTTCTGTCAGTTTGTTCTCATAGAAAATTAATTGAGCAAATGTATACTTTTTCAACTACTTTCAGCTAATTTCAGCTGGGGGGTTTTCAGGTGTTTTGTGCTCCTTTCAGATTATTTCTGTTAATTTCAACTTGTTATGGTCCTTTTCAGCAGTTTCTACTATTCAGTTACTATTTAGCTGTTTTATGCTAATTTAAGGTTTTTCAGCTAATTCCACATTTTTTGTATGGTACTCATTTCAACTTTTTTCAGCCTAATTCAGTAAAAATATGCTCTCTCCACTTCTTGTAATTTCAGCTTCTTTCCGCTTTTTAGCTACTTTTCAGCTGTATTTTTGTTTTGTTGCTGATTTCTGTTTTTTTTCCATACGATTTCCATTTTTTGTGCTAATTTCTGCTTCTTTCAGCCTAATTAGGCAAACATATTCTTTCTGCTTTTTTAATGCTAATTTAAGCTAACTCTGCCTTTTCAGCTACATTTTTTAGCATATTTTAGCTAATTTCAGCTGTTTTAGCTAATTTCAGCTGTTTTCAAATAAATTCAAGGATTTTGTGGTAATTTCTGAAACTTTCTGAAACAAATCTCAGCTTGTTGTGCTTGTTTAAGCTTTTTTTCTGCAATTTAGCTACTATTTAGCTGTTTTATACTAATTATTTGCTTTTTCAGCTAATTCTACCTTTTTTGACTTATTTCAGCTCTTTCTGCTTCCTTCTGTTAGTTTAAGCTTCTTTCAGCCTTTTCAGCTACTTCTCAGCTTTTTTTTTTTTTTTCCCTAATTTCAGCATTTTTAGCTAATTTCCTAAATGTTATGCTAATTTCTGCTTATTTAAACCCAACTCAGCAAATGTGTTCTTTCTGCTTTCTTCAACTTTAGGCTAGTTCTTCATTTCAGCTACATTTCAGCATGTTTTAAGCTACTTTCAGCTGTTTTTCAGCAAGTTCTTCTGCACACTGCATTTTCCCAGGAAATGCAATTTCTCTAGTTAAGATTGCATGGATACCCCGGTGGTTTTAATGTTGTGGCTGATTGGTTTATGATCTGATTGCTTAGACACGTAGTTCTCATGGTCTTGCAGCATAAAGCATCATCATCATTGTGACCTAAACATGTTTTACTTTTTAACCTCAGGCTAAAAACGTCTCTCCTGGAGAAGAAGAAAGTTGAGGGCTCGCTGAAGGATCTTCAGGCGTCTTTTCTTTCCACAAAGACGGAAAAGGCAGCGTCTGGCGACCTTTCCTTAAAAGAGGTAATTCACATCGCAGTCAAGAAGCAGAGCAATTATTCTCAACCTGTGGGTGAAATTCAGGGGCTCGTCTCTTTTGTTGTAGCACATGCATGAGCTTTTCCTAACCTGCAGTAATTTATGTTGTTCCTTTTTTAGTTTTATTTTTTCTTTGTTCGGTTTTCCTGCAGACTAAACCACTTGTGTGATCACATGATTATGCACAATGACAACCCTCTCGCTCACACGCTCATCTTATTCATCTCTGATTACTTTTCTTAAGGAGCTTCGCCGTTGCCATGACGATCTGAAGCGAACCCGCACCGATCTGGACAAACAAAGGGTCGAGATAGACGAGAAAAACGGGGCACTCGAAGCCCTGAAGTGGGCGAGCGAAGAGAAGGAGGCCGAGCTTCAGTCGAAGATTAACGAGTTGAAGGAGCAGCTGAAGAAAGACACGGCTGAGCTGGAAAAGGCGCTCGAGAAGGCGAAGGAGGTGAAGAATCATCGACTTTCTATAGGAAATAAATGACTGAAATGATACGAACGATTTAAAATAAAGGAACACCTCAAGCATTTGCAAGGAAGCATTAAAATGTGCAGCTATAATGACCAAAACAACAGCTGCACTTATTTCTGTCTGTTCTAATCCACTCCTCTCTGCAGTCATCAGCTGGGTCCACAGGAAGGACGGTGGTGGACCACAGCACCAGTCTGGAGCTGCAGGAAGAAAACGCTCGCCTCAGAGACAGGCTGGCCCGCATGGTACTGTCCCCAGAGAACATAAAATCCTGTGTATACACGCAGGCATGCAAAATCATGCAAACACAAATTCTGTAGAAGACAAAGGAGGTCCTCCCACACACGCTCTATTTTCAACCAAGAAACGTGAAGTAAAAAACAAACATTTATGTTCAGAAACTAATCCCGCTGAGATGAATTTACATCATTCTTTGTGTTTATGGCAACAGATTCCAGTTGTTTAACCCTTAATCTATAATTTGTGGAAATAAATGCTTGTGCAGCTTGTTAGGAGTATAAATAGTCGGTGAAAGTTTCTTTAGTCAGAACTGGACTTCAGACCCTGCATGATCTGCTTGAACTCCATTTACATGCTAACCACAGATACCCATACAAATGACTAAAGAGCAAATAAAACAGATAGTTTTTTTTTTTTTTTTTTTTTTCTTGAAGATGTTCGTTAGTTTAGGTCTAACATTCTAAAGTAAAACATGCAGCTCAACTGGGATTACTGGGCTGTGACTTATGGTAGCAGTACATCATGCAACGTAGACAAAATGTAGAGAAGAAATCTGATGGATATCAATTTTTGATGGAACAGATAAGAAAACCCAGTCTTTTTAGGAGCTCTACAATTCAGACATACGTCCCAGTAAAAACATAATTAAAAGTTTCAACTGCTCACAGAAAGTTGGACTTTAACCAGTGCTTAATTTGAACCGAATCCTGTCAGAACAGATTCCGGGAACTCTTATTTTGACGGGGTGCATTCTGGCAAACATTTGTTTGTATCCAGAACGCTTAGGCTTACTAATAATAAAGTTATGAACAAATTTTACTGCCTTGAACAAATAAAACCTATACTGGATATGTAGTCTGAAAATAATTTACATAAACACTAATTTTAAACACAACAGTCACTTATGAGCTTCCTAACATCATATCAAAGCTGTCCCTTTAAGTAAGCGTGTCTGCTTCTACCCTTAATAAAACTCTGCCCCTAAAAGGACAGTCATGTGCAATTTAATTAAAAACACAAAAATATAATTAAACAGCACGACTAAATTGCAAATCAGTTTAATTAAATTTTGATTATTTATTAATAATATGAGAGAAATGTTTGGTGGGTGATCACGTGACGTACATCATGTTTCAAAACAATGGCACAAATTTGTCAAATAACAGCAATCAAAATATTGAAAAGACAGTCCAATTTACGTTCATTAAAAAAAGTCTTCTCATTGAAGGCAGAGGCAATGGAGATAGTAGTACTCGATGTGGAGGGGTGGGGGTAGGATGCCTGAGAGAAGTGGAGCGTGCTCTATTCACACAAGGCGAGCTGTATTTACTGAATCAAGTGTTTACTTATGGAGGTAAATGTACATGTTTAATAACTTGTTAAAATAAACCAGAATGCAGGAAATGGCATCTACTTTATTCATAATTTTCTGGGGGAGGAACCCACACCCCAACACACACACTCACACCGTTTGCGTTCCGCCATCATTTGGTTTACTAATGAAGCACTGACTTTAAGTGACTGAATTGACACTTCTGAGACCATCCTAGTTTAGGTTTCATGATTTTTGAACAGAGGCTGTTTGAGGCTTGTTTTTTAGTCTTTCTGTTTGCCTCTCTGAAGTGTGCGGTTGCCACACTGAGCCACTTTTGGCAACAGCTTTAAGATTTCTTTTGATCTTCGTTCTCTTTAAACTTCCTGTGCAGTTTACACATAAAAAATATATAATTTTTATTTTCTTAGATTATTTCAAAGGGATTTGGGGATTTTATGCTGCACTTGCTTTACTTTTGTCTTAGGCTTTTAATTTTGAGCCACGGTACTGATCATTTTTAGCTACTTTTAGTTTACATTCTGCTACATTTAGCTAACATTTTGTTGTTTTTAGACTTTTTTTAGTCAACCTTTTATGTAGTTCTTAGCTACTACCTAGCCTCTTGAATTTTTAATTAAACGTTTTGATACTTTTTGCTAATTTTAGCTTTTCTCTGTATTCTGCTGCTTTAAACTTTAGCTAACCTTTTCATGCTTTGTTAAATGCTTTTAGCTACCCCTTAGAATTTTTTTTTACTTTTTAACTACATTCTACCAAATTTAACCAGCATTTTGATTTTTTAGCAGCTAGTGAACATTTTGTTACTTTTAGCTAGCTTTTTAAAACTTTCAGCAAGCCCTTTGCTATTTTAGCTTTTCTCAACATTCTACTTTTAGCCTTTGCCAACCTTTTAGTATTTTTAGCTACTAGCTAACGTTGTCATACAGTTTTCTTTTTTTTTTTTTTTTTTTTTTTTAATGATGGGTTCTTGTTTGCTAGACGAGGCTTCATTCCAGCGTGCCGAAGAGCTCCAATGCCGAGGAGGAGCTGGAAGCTCTGGAAGGGGAGAACCGCTCCCTGAAAGCTCAGCTGGAGGAGGCCAAGAGAGGCGCCACCCGCCTGGGCAAAGAGAAGGACGAGCTGAGCCGGCGGCTGGAGGAGCGAGACCTGGAGAGGGAGGCCCTGAAGAGGAGCAAAAACGACCTCGAGGAGCAGAAGAGGCTGCTGGACCGAGTGGTCGAGAAGCTGAACAAGGAGGTGCGAGAGCGCGAGGGTCATCCATAGGTCTGCTAGATGAGAAGCTGCCGTCACCTTCACTCCTCTTCCTGTTGCTTCCGCTCACAGATGGAGGCGATGATGGGGGATTCTCGTCAGTCGGTGGCCAGCCTGCAGTCGCAGCTCGACGAGTTCAGGGAGCGATCGAGGAAGGACCTGCTGGAGGCGCAGAGGAACAGCAAGGACCGACTCGCTGAGCTGCAGAGGGCTCAGAATAATCTCAAGGCCCAGCAAGAAGAGGTGACGCCCAACACCATCTTGTAGTTTTCTATTAAGTAACTTTTTTTTATTTTAAAAGTTTCTTCCCTGAAATATTGGGAGGTTAAATATGCATAAAGTAAAATCACAACTTAATAATTAAAACTAATCATTTAAATCCTATATTTGACTGAAAATAGTACAAATATTTATTTTGAGACTAGTTTAAATATTTTAGAACATTTATTGAATTCGATGCCATCATGGATTTTTAAAGAGGACAGCCTTACATCTGTGTTGCATCACTTCCTCTCCCCAACACACTTTAAGGATTTTCACAACTGACACCACAATTTACTCTAGTCTTAAAAAGTTAAATGTTTTCACTGATGCTGCTTGATGTCTGTTTGCAGCAGCACCTTTCAGATCTGGTTTCGTTCAGTTTGATTTGTATCGACCAAAAACTCAAGTAGTTTTTGTTGTTGTTTTTTGTTTGTTTGTTTGTTTGTTTTTGTGTTTTTTGTTTAGAAACTAGAGAAATTGCATTTCCTACAAAAATGCAGTTAGAATGCTTATTGCTGAAGAATTTGCAGAAAAATAGCTGAACTGAGCTGAAAAGTAGCTGAAAAGGCAGAAAGAAGTGTTAACTAGCAGAAAAAAGTTGAAAGGAGCCAACAGAAGTTAGATAGGCTGAAAGTAGCAGAAATTACCACAGAAAACTTGAATCTTTCTGAAAACAGCGGAAATTAGCTAAAAATGCTAACAAGTTAGCTGAAAAGTTGGAACAAGTTTAAAGTAGCAGAAGAAAGCATAAAAAAACCCCACATATTTTCCCAATTAGGCTGAAAGAAGCAGAAAAATGATCACTAAAATGTGGACGATAGCTGAAAAAGCGGGGGGGGGGACAGCTGCTGAAATGTAGCTAAAAAGGCAGAAAGAAGCTGAAGTTACCAGAAGGAAGTGGAGAGAGCACATTTTTGCTGATATCAGCTGAAAAAACTTTAAACGAGTGAAAAACGTGGAATTAGCTGAAAATGCTAAGATTAGCTTAAAACATCTATCTATAGTAGCTGAAATAGCAGAACATGCTTAAACTTGCAGAAATAAGCTGAAAGGAGCATAACAATCTGAAATTAGCAGAAAGAAGTTAGAAGAAGTGCAAAAATTGTAGTTTGCTGAAAGAATCTGAAAGGAGCACAAAATGGCTGAAATTAGCTAAAGTAGCTGAAAAAAAAAGTTTAAATTTGCACAAGGAAACTGAGAGAAGCTGAAGCAGAACAAAATGTGAAAGGAGCAGTAAAAGGTTGTAAACAGTTCTAAAGATTTGAAGGATGTAAAAGAGCTCAATTCAGTTTGTATGAGGGGAAAGAAATGGTAGAAAAGGTTAAATATTTCAAAAAGCTAAAGTTGCACCAACACCTCATGGCAGGATTGTCCTGAAAGAGCTGAATGTTTTGATATTATTTGTTGAAATAGTACAAAAATTATGGAGCAAGATAAATAAACAGGATCACAATAGTGTGGTTGCTTAGCATTCACACAATAAAGAAGAGAGGGTACTTAAAATGTACTACGACACCATGAGAGCAATTTTCTTCAGGTAGCTCAGCGATATTCTGCAAATTATTTTATTATTTTTTCAGGTATCTCGTCTGAAGAAGGAGCTGCTGGCGTGCAGCGAGGAGAGGGACAGTGCTCAGCTGGAAAGGGACCTCCTCAACAACCGCCTCAAGCATTTGGAGGGCGAACTGGAGTCTGAGAAGAACACGCACACCGACCGCGGCCGGGAGATCCGAATCCTGGAGGTGAGACCTCTAGGGTCAAAGGTCACGACTGTGTGACTGCGACTAAATCTGTGTTACACGAATGTCTCCATGACTAAAAATAGTTGAGACGTGTGTGAGGCTGAGGTTAAAAGAAGCTAATCCTGAAGAAACTAGTTCTAAGACTCTGTGTTTACAGGATAAAGTTAAAACCCTGGAGATGGAGCTGGACGAGGAGAAAAGCAGCGCGGAGCTTCTGAACGACCGCATCAACCGAAGCAGGGATCAGGTGTGGCGTCGTAGCATTTAAACTCTCGCCCGACAGGAAGCTCTGAGCTCTGACCGGTTCTTCTCCTCCAGGTGGACCAGCTTCGATCGGAGCTGATGCAGGAGCGCTCGGCGAGACACGACCTGGAGATGGACAAGAGCGCGCTGGAGCGACAGGTCCTCGCAGAGACGATTAAAACATCTTCCCGTCAAAACTAGTTTTAACGCCCGTCCGTCCCGCCGCAGGTGAAGGAGCTAAAGACCCGCGTGGCCGACATGGAGGGACAGAGCCGACCCTCGGCTGGACTCGCCCTGCTGGAGAAGAACATCCAGGAGCTGGAGGAGAGGCTACGCAGTGAAGAACGGTGTGATGGCAACTTCAGACTTTTTATTGTTTTCAAGCGAGCTTTGAAAACCAGTTTAAGATTGAAACGTTTATTATTGATGAAACAATCACAAAGAAACTAACGTATCACAGATTGTGAATCAGATTCTTGTGTTCCAAACTAAACAAAGCAAAAACAAACAGGGAGGAGGCTGAACGTTCATGAACAAAGGTCACAACAAACTATGGGGAGGTGTCGAGACAGAAAACTTTTTTTAATGAAAAAATGATTCAGACGTTTAAAATAATGACACAATGAAAAGGAGGAAAAGTTTTGAACTGGATTATTGTTTTTCTTCTTTGCTTTATTTAGTAAAAAGAGTAAAAAACATAATTTTACGCTTGTGTGAATACTTGTGAAGCATTCACACTACAGTATTGTTATCCATTTTTCTTTCCTATGTTTTTCTGCATCTTTCTCATTCCACATTTTTGTGCTATTTCAACAAGTCATAAATCAAAACGTTCAGCTCATCCAGGAGAAGGGTGCTATGACTTTTGGTATTGGTGCAGCTTTAGCTTTTTGAAATATTTAGCCTTTTCTGCATTTTTTCCCCCCATAGGAAATGAATTGAGTTCATTTGAGCTGAATACAGCATCTCAGACTGAGGAAGTCTTTCGGACGAAAGACAAAATGTTTCTACTTTTTTGTTTAGTTTTTTGAATGTCCAGTGGACCAGACTTGGCTTTTTTAGATACTTTAAGTTTAGTTTTTTGTGTGACCATGCAGTGTTTTTACTGTTTAAATCACACAAAAATAAAAACAATAAAAATAATCTGAGGCAAATGATAAGAATTAAAAAGTCCTTATTACAGTTGGTAAATTCTGATCTTTTAATGTTTTAGTTCGAGTGTGATACTTTGTTGAATTAAAGATTAAAAACAGACTTTAACCTGACCCAAAACTATATGTGAAGTGGATAATACAAACTTTTAAATGTCAGAAAGTCATGTTTAAATTAAATAATAATTTAATGACATCAGCCTGACAGCTAGTTTTTATGTGCTCTCAACAAATCTTCCAAAGTCCCATGTTTTAGGTTTGTTCACCCAGAAATCCCTGAAAATGTTTGAAAATGTCTCGCTGCAGAGAGAAGTCGAGCATCCAGGCGTCCCAGAGACGAATGGAGAGGAAACTGAAGGAGCTGAACGCCACTTTGGACCAGGAGAGGAGCCAGCATGTGGAGCAGAGGGACCAGGTAGGCGTCAGGATCTGCATCACTTTAGGTCTTTTATTTGTTTATTTACTTGTTTGTTTTTCAGTCCAGTTTTTTTTGGCTCTGACTTGAAACATTTATTTCTCTAGAGATGATGTTTGACCTTCACCTGCTCTTTATTTATTAACTTTAAACTTTGTTTTTTAAAGTATAACCAGATCTATGTTCTTCCTGACCCAAACCAAACCTCACTCAATACACAGATTGACCCCTGACCCCACCCCGCCACCCAGCTCCTACAATATTTCATTACAGCCAGACACCGTCCCCCCACCCCACCCCCAGATACCCCCTGATCAGGCCTTTAAACACCACTCCAATAGCAACCCTCGTCCTCACCTCTGACCCCTGCCTTCTCCTCAGCTGACTCTCCGCGTCAAGGCCCTGAAACGGCAGGTGGACGAGAGCGAGGGGGAGGTGGAGCGCTTGGAGGGTGTGCGCCGTAAACTCCTCAGGGACCTGGAGGAGCAGCAGGAGCTCCAGGAAGCAGGGCGGGCTAAAGTCTCGGCACTGGAGAGCGAGCTGAAGTAAGTCTTCTTCAGTTCACGGAAAGCCTTTTCAAATTAAAAGTCTAGTCGTTAGTTGAAAGAATGCTTAAAGACTTTTCAAATTAAAAGTCTAGTCGTTAATTGAAGGGATGCATAAAACCTTTTCAAATAAAAAAATCTAGTCATTAGTTGAAGGAATGCTTAAAGACTTTTCAAATTAAAAGTCTAGTCGTTAATTGAAGGGATGCATAAAGCCTTTTCAAATTAAAAGTGTAGGTGTTAGTTGAAGGAATGTGCCCGCTGTCTTTCAGGACAGACTTTCAAAGTAAAATCACCTTATGCTGAGAAGAACTGTAGTTGCAGATGTCTGTAAAATGGACTGTTATACGTCTTTGTGTTGGCTAAATTAGATTAGCTGTGGCGGCCATATTGAATTGGGTTGACTCCAAATGTTAAAGTTTTACATGCAGAGCCAATGACTGCACTCTGAAAGTTTCATCTAAATGTGTCTCGTGGTTCATGAAATATTTTGCTAACAGAGTTGATGCCAACGCTTAATGCTTTGCGACACTAGATGGCGCTGTGTAGCTGAAAACGTGCAGCAGCCGTTTGATGAGCAGTGGATTGTTCTGTTTCTTGTCAGGAGGAAGTCTCAGCAGACTCACCGCACCGCTCTGAGCTCCTCCGCTTTGAGCTCTGACGAAGAAGACGAAGCAACTTCGCCTCCGTCCTGAGCGAGACGGAAGAGACGAGCACAAGAAGATCCAGGAGGGGGCGTTTCAGTCACACTGGGCTTTTATTTTTAAACTGAGACAACTTGTCAGGATTATTAGATTTATTTTTAAATGTTCTGCTGTGATTTTTCTTAATGTAGTAAAAAAAGACAACAGGATTTTATCCCTAGTTCGATCACTGTGTGTGGTTTGTGTTTTAAAAGACTTTTTGTTGTTTGTTGTGCAGCACGTTCAGTAGATTTCACATCTCAACCAAAGAAATCCGACTAAATATAATCTGTACGTTTTTGCATGATAATTTATTCCTTTTAGCAGCTCTAAACGAGCAAAGTGATGTTTTGACTGTGACTATTTCTTAAATCATTTTTTCTTACACTGCATTTTGGACAATCAGTAGCAGCGTCTTCATTATTACTCTCGTGGTTTGATTCCCGTGCACGTCTTCACTCCGATGCCTTAAAGAGAGCTTCACGTTTTCACCTCCTAGATGATTTTAAATCATTTTCTTCTGCTTGTCTGAACCCGGGTGTCTTCATTCCATCCAGAGGACTCATTAAGTCGTATTTATCAGCACGTTTCTCCCCTCTTGCTGCTTTTAATGAATATCGATTTGAATCCTCTGTTTTAAAGGTGTTGTTGCATTTTAGGAGCGTAAAGATGTGGTCAAATTAAAAATGTGTTATGTTTGACTTGTGCAGCAGAGATTTGTAAAAAAAAAAAAAACATTTTTTTTTTTTTTTTTTGACAGAAACTTTTATCACAGTTTTGGACACTGCATAAAATAAAAAAAGGAACATTTTCCTGGCTTTTGTACTTTTTCATCAGTTTTGAGGATATTTTAACACGTTTACAGAAGCAAATATTTACTTTTTAAAAGCCGAAACACATTACCGTATTTTCCGACGTATAAGTTGCATTAGTCCAATAAAAGCATCACGAAGAGGAAAAAGCATATGCGAGTCACTTCTGCGTATAAGTCACATTTATAATGCGTCACCGCTGATCCATCGCATTTATTAGGTTTTTATTTAATGGTAAAAGCAGCTTCATTTCACCTGGGCAGTGCCATCCATCAATCCATCCAACCATCCATCCATTCATCGTGGCCAGAGCCTCTAGCTCTCCAGAGTTTCTCCGCCTGCACCAGCTGAGTGAAGAAAGCCCTAACGGGAGGACTCGCTGTTGCAGTTTAGAAAGTTTCTATCAGTCAAAAATTGCGTTATGACAGATCTTTGCAAAAAAAAAAAAAAACTGACATATGCCAGAAAATATGGTAAATATTTAACATTAAAATCTAATTGAATATATTTTTTAATGATTTTATTAAATAACTCTCCTAAAATGAAAGTGTTTGGCTCTGATAATTATTAATTATTTTTCAAATATTGCTTTTGTTCACTCACTTGACTTCATGCTTTAATTTCAAATGTCAGGGAGACCAAAACAATCATCAGAAGTTCATCAGAAACTTATTTTGTTTCAGACCTGTCAGACTTACTGGCCTAAGGATGGACCATTTAAGTCTAATGCTTGTAAAATAAATAAATCTAAATTCAGGCTGCAGAAATATGTACAAAACCAACAGATATGGATGGAAAATGGAGGACGTTGCTGAGATGTTGACGTGTTACTGCCAATTAAAGCCATAAAATACGCAGAACCAGAATGTTTTCCTTGAATATTTCCATTACCCAGACAAAATGTGACCCTTGTCTGTTTAAACATGAAATATTATTCCTTCATCGTTTGATTCATGTCCCAGAAGCTGTAGAGGCAACATGACATTCACATGACTTCCACCAGCACAGATCACCTCAAACACTGGTTTGATCAGGTTTTGTTGAATTCAAGTGAAGCTTTCTGACAAATTTGACAATTTAACTCCCTTCCATTTATTTACATGTTGTGTGTGTGTGTGTGTGTGTGTGTATGTTCAGATAACCGTATATGGATTCACTGGACAAACTAATTAACAGCCACTTCTTTTATCATGTCTGTTATTACCGGTAAGTAAACTTAAAGTTTTGTTATGTAGTTTGTGAATTACAGGTTAGATTAATTACGTAGAGTTATTCATTTTGTTATGTTATTTGAAGGTTATCATTCTTTGAACAAATTGTGAAATAAGGGGCAGATATAATAAGATTTCTTCTTCTTTCTGCTTCTTTCATTTTATCCTATTT
>JARVLU010000583.1:19783880-19803779 GCA_031762415.1 Simpsonichthys santanae | reverse complement strand
CGTCCAGCACCTCTCGCTGGATGTCCCCCTCTGGCCCTCTGGCCCTGAGTTTCAGACCACTGTTGCACAGCAACTGTCCCAGAGGTTACCAGCTCCTCATTTATTGCTGACACTGACTGAACAGATAATTGTTTTTTGTCTTTGCTCTTTTTATCATCTACATGCTTATGTCTGGCATCCGACAGCTGAAGCTTAATCAATTGAGCCTTCATGTTTTCTAATTCCGCCGCTTCTTTATCTCCTTGCTATTTAGCATAGTTTAAACAACGTATTACATTTCTCTCCCACCATTCAGGAGAAGCCGTGAGCAAATCAGCATTCTTTTCTAGCTCTTCCACCACATCTTTAGGTAAACCAGCAAAAATAGCTTTTCTGAAATACGGCCTTTGATGCATGGATTGCACATGCACGCCCTTGACCCTCTCCCAAATGTCTTTACTCTGTTCCATAAACTCCCATGGGTCTATGTTTCTATCCTACCTAAATTCTGGGACTCCCAGCCCAACAGGTAAAGGATAAAGTGTTCTGATTACCCGTGCGAGATGGGTGACCACATCACACAAGGGAGTATCGTCTGGTACTTCTGAAATTCTATATATGTGCCCCGCAACAACTAAGGGAGAGTTCAAATAAGTCTGGACTGTTGCGTGGTTTGCACAGCAAGCAAAAATGGCATTCAGATCACCCACTGCCAACGTCACTTCTAACGTAAGATAATTAAATTTTTCTAACCAACATCCTCCTCCCTGCGTCAATGGTGGTAACTTCTCTGCTATTGCTTCCAAGTTGCGTATAGGAAACGGCTTGTATCCTGTCACCCCGCCTTGCGGCCCCTGTGTACTCAACAATGGCATCTGTGACCTAACACTGTACTCCCCATCTGACTCCTGTTCTGATGCCGTCTCACTCGCCCCACTCCGAGCCACAGCCATCTTAGGTTTACCTGGTCCATCATAAGCCCACCTGTCAGGCTGCCTCCTCTGTCTGGCTGATGATGTACCTAATCCAAGCTCCTCCTCTGTCTCCTTCAATGTACCTGTCACTGAACCCTTAATAAACAGTGTGGTTTGTTTGTCTATGGGGCTACTGACATTCCTGATGTCCCTCACATGTCTGGTCTTAGCTGGGTGTTTCCCACCACTTCGATGGTCTGTCTATCCATCACCCTGCTCATTTTCACGTGGACTGTATTTCCACTGTCTCTGTCTTTCTACCTCTTCCTCCTGCTCAGCTAATTCATTCAGGTACTGCTGTCACCTCTGCGCCGTCATCCTGTTGTCCATCCCACCTGCATTTATAAGGGGCAGATATAATAAGATTTCTTCTTCTTTCTGCTCCTTTCATTTTATCCTATTTTTGTATTCTTGTATCTGATGAAGCTGCTTTGTATCGTTTTTTTTTAAATGAATAAATAAACATCAAATTAAATCAAATCAAAGTTAAACAACCAAGTGATATGGTTTTCTACCTAATGCCCATTCAGATGTTGCCACAGATGTTCACATTGTGCACACACTTCAGAACGGAAGAGTCCCAAACTTACTGTTGGGAAACTTGACTTTTATTCCAACATAAAAGTGAAATCAGCTGGTCTGCTGAGTCGACATTGGGCTTTAATGTGACACAGACTGACGGCAGAACTGGCTGTGTTTGATAAATAATAAAACCAACCTGAGGCGAGTTCCCACCTCTGCAGTGAGACGGAATAAAAGATCAAGACGGGCTGTCTTCTGTTCCACAAGTCAGAGATCCTGCTGGAGATTTTACAGAAAGTCAGACAGCATCAAGTGAGGAGACGGCCCTTAAATAAGAATTCACCCAAACTCAGCCGGGCTTTGCTCTTTATCTAAATGTAGTCCAGGTTTCTGGTGGTTGGTGGCTTCTTTGAAAATCAAGAAGTGCACAAGAAAATCTAAATCACTTCAAGTTCAGTGCAACACAAAGCAGTGTCACTCAGCTCATTCAGGAGGTGGACGTGAAGGTTCGGTTTTTGTAGGTGTCATACTTTTTAAAATGTTGAACGTTTTAAAAACCATTTCCCTTGAAGAAAAACACTGAGAGTTCAGTATCTTCATGTTCTCTTTGAAATCAGCTTCAGCAAACTTGCTCTAATTTTATTTTCTTATGCTTCTTGTAGTTCTGATACTTTTAATTTAACCAAGTCTTGGTACGTTGGACTTGCAGATGTTTTAGTTTTAAGCTAGCTTTTAGTTTAAGTCCAGCTTTTAGATACATTTAGCTTTTAGCCACCCTTATACTACATTTAGCTTACAGTCTTTACATAATTTTACCATCAGCCTGCCTTTTGCTACTTTTGGCTTTGGCTAGTCTTTAAATACTTTGAGCCAGCCCAGCTGTTGCTACTTTTAGGTTATTAGCTTTTAGATACTTTTAGCTTTCAGCCAGTCTTATGCTACATTTAGCTTATAACTAGTATTTAGGTGCTTTTAGCTTTCAGTCAGCATTTTGCTACTTTTAGCTTTGGCTAGTCTTTTGATACTTTGAGCCAGCCCAGCTGTTGCTACTTTTATCATTTACCATTTAGGTTACAGTTAGCATTGTAGCTTTCAGCCAGCCTCATAGTAGCTTATCGCTACTCTTTAAATGCTTTTAGTTAGCCTTTTGCTGCTTTTAGGTTATAGTTATTTAGATACTTCTAGCTTTCAGCCAGCCTTTTGCTACTTTTAGCTTTGGCTAGTCTTTAGATACGTTGAGCCTTTTACTACATGTAGTTTATAGCTAGTCTTTAGATACTTTTAGCTAGTCTTTTTCTCCTTTTAGGTTATAGTTAGCCTTCAGATGTGTTTAGCTTTCAGCCAGCATTTTGTTGCTTTTAGCTTATAGCAAATCTTTAAATACTTTTGCCAGCCCTTTTGCTACTTTTAGTTTTTAGTTAGCCTTCAGATACTTATAGCTTTAAGCCAGTTTTTTTGCTGCTTTAGCTAACATTTTGTCTTTTATTTAGTATTCTATAAAAGTTTAGAGATTGGAGTAATTTTTAAGACATCCACAGTCCACTTTGGTTTTTGGTCCTGCTAGCTTTTAGCTTTCAGTGCTGTCAGAAATTAGCTCTGTTTCTCCAAACTGAGGTCACTCAAAGAGCTATCTGCAACAGGTAAGATATTAATTGTTCATAGCCTTTCCACAGAATCCCATTTAAAAAGATCTGAACTATTCTTTAACCAAAGTATTAAAACTAATCACAGACTGTGACAGAGAGAAAATCCAACTTGTTTTTTTTTTTATCAATTCATAAACTGAAAAAAAAAAAAACTACAAAAAAACTTTAAATTAGATAAAGTCCAAATAAAACATCAACCCAGAACGTACTTGTTCTTATGTTTTGCTCTTTTGTCTGCATTGTCCCAGAGAACATGTAAAATAACTTAACAATGTGTTTTATTTTTAGCTCCAGATAAGTTTCTCCTGTCCAGACAGAGTCTGTAATCCTCAGATGGTTTACAGTAATTACAGAAGACATCAATCTGTAGCTCCTCCTGCCTCCTCCTCTTTCACTCATCTGACTTCCCAGGGTTTTCTTTGTTATGCCTTCTGTTGTCTTTTATTATTTTTTCATACGTATTTAGTAATTCTGGTTTAAATGGTTGCACTTTAGTTAAAATAATTATGTAAATCATATAATTAGTGGTTTGGGAATGCATCTGTGTGCTGAGAGCTGTGCTACTTTACAAAGCACTTATTCTCATTTAATATCTATAGCAGCCATCTTTTAACATCACTAATATTCAGCTTTATCCTAAAAACTAATTTTGGAATGACATCAGCTGATGTACAAAGGACTACAACAAGTGAGCCTTTTGGTTTTAAAAAACAAAGTCATGCAGCGTACAAATGATCTGACAGCAGCCAAACAATGTTCGAGTTGTTTTCTTTGGGTTGGTACTTTAAAAATGAGCTGCCTTTAGAATTTGGGCCATTTTTACACATCTATTCAACCCTGGATGATCGTCACACAAAGCAGACAAGCTGTATTTACTAGTTATTGTGTTGCAGTGATGCAGATAGAGTGGCTGCTTTTATATGGGTGTCATGGTACAAATAACTCTGAATAATGAACAGACCGGAGATTAAAATAAAGACAGAGCGCTGAATTACGTGATGTCAGCCACAGCGGAAGAACACTGGAGTAGAAACATTAAGTGGGATTATAGTCTGGGGATTTTATTCAACACACCTGTCTGATGGAAAGTAAAAAAATAAATAAAGGGTTTTGGCCTTAGAATATCACAGGATATTTGTACTTGCATTTACTTTAAACTTTATTTACAAATGTTTTCCTCATATTGAGTTCATTTTTATTTTTTCAAAGTTTGAAATCTGATTTTGCTCCTATTAGCGTTCAACTATTCTGCTACTTTTAGTCTTGAAGTAGCCAATTGTCACTTTTAGCTTTCAGCTGCTACTTTTAGCTTTTACTGTCCTGCTATATTTTTTAGCTTGCATCAAATGTATTTTCAATTTGATCTTTTAGTTAGCTTAGTTACTTATAGTCAACCATTTATACGATTTGAAGTTAAAATATTAGTTTCCAACAAATATTCTGATATGTTTTTAGGTTGCATTTTGTTACTTTAAGCATTTAGATAGCTTTTTATTTTATCTACAGTTTTTCTATATAGCAGCTGTTCTTTTAACTTTAGACTGGCTAAAAGCTACTTTTAGCTTTTATCAAGCCTTTTGCTATTTTTAGTTTGAAGTTAACATTGATCATTTTAGGTTATAGCTACCGTTGCAGCTTTTATTTCTTCTTTTTGTTACATTTAGCTTTTTTTTAATTATATTTACCTACTGTTCTGCTACTTTTAACAGAAATGTAGCTACAGTTTTTTTTTTATTTTATTTTTTTACTTTAGGATCAAATGCTACTTTTAGGTGCCACTCAGGATGGCTGCATGTTGGAGTAGCTCGGTTACCTTCAGCAAAAAGGTGGTTTCTACAACCGGGAGCTGTTGATTAACATTTCAAAAGTTCAAATACTATCTCAGCTACATCTCCTAATCTCAAATGAGTTGAAAAGGAGGCTCTGTGGATGCATTCCCATCTCCCTGCCAGCTGTGCTTGAGTGCCTGACCACTGAGATCCTGGAACTGGCAGGAAACATGCTACATGACAGCAGAAAGACCGGGATTGCCCCACGGCACCTGCAGCCATATGTCCGCAGTGACAAGGAGCTCGTCGGGCTGCTGGGAGGAGTGGCCATCGCTCTGGGAGGAGTTCTGCTGTGTATTGAGTGAGGTTTGGATTTAACAAAGTGCAGTTCCTTCAGTTGATCTAATATTAAACTGTGTTTTCACACATTGTCACAGCTACAGTCAGATGTTAAAACACATCTCTGGGCTGAGAGTGTCACAGACCTTCAAGCCATGAGCTGCTAAGTTTAACAAGTTCACCCAGAGGCCTAACGGAAGCTTTCGATGAGTGGCAGCGCTGTTATCAAACAGGACAAGATCCTATTTAAAGGTCCGACACAGAATTAGCTGCAGCATATAGAGAAAGCTGCAGAGCTCAAAGCTTCTCTCTGATGGTTTGAAGGAAAAGGAAGATGAGAAAAGTTTGTTGGGAGAAGGCAAAAGAAGAGAGGCATCAGATGCGATCCCTGTGGAGGAAGATCAGGCAGCCGACCAAGTCCAAAAAGCTGTGGTTCAACTCTGAATGTCTGCAGGAGAGACAAGTCATCAACTTTTCTGAGGTCAGACACGGTTCAGGTGGACAGATCATAAAACTAGCTGGAGAAATTACATTTTTGAGTGAATGCTGATTACTGGACGAGTTTGCTGAAATTTGCTCATTTAACTGAATTGGTAAAGTTAAAACAAGCAGAAATCAGCAAATCTGTAGCTAAAACCTAAAATTAGCTAAACTGTAGCTAAAAGCTAAAATAAGGAAAACAGTAGCTATACACTAAATGAAGCAAGCAGTTGTCAGCAAAACCCGTAGCAAAAAACTAAATACTGTACTGTATTACTATATAAATAAAAATACTAAAGCAAGAACTAACTTATGTACTTTTACCCATGTAAAAAACGTTAATGTGTTAGGCTACTTCTACTTTTACTAGAGTACATTTTTGTCTGTTTATTTGTACTTTTACATAAGCACAGTGCTATTCCTCCACTGCTCAAAGCTACATGTAGCAAAACTGCAGCTAAAAGCTAAAAGGAGCATAAAACCAAGCACGTTTGATATAGATGGACTTAAAAATGTATGCATTGATTTAAAATTTAAACCCATCAAGCAAAGAAGTATAGGAATAATGAACAAAACGTGAATGTATAGTTTTTATTAGTTTCAAGTATGATACAAAATCCTTTTTTTTTTTCTTTCTTTCTTTTTTTTTAAACAGAACAGATAAAAAGTTTCGCGACATCACTATTTGATTTACGGCCCGAAATGTCTCCGGTTTGGGTGTGCTTTATTTATTTACAGCCACACACCACGGGGGCGGAGAAACCCATCGTTTCAAATAACAGGTGCCTCATCGTTTCTCCTTCAGCAAATGTTACGGAGGTTTCAACTCCGGTTTTTGAATAAATTTTTGTCCTGAATTTTTCGACAGCTTAATTGTTTTATAATCATTATACTTATATTTTAATAATTTGTTTATTCCTGACGAGAAGATGAGCGGCGTCTCGAGGCGGCTGGTTGGGAATGAAAATGGAGAGGACGGAAAGGTAAGTTACTTTAAACGCACCTATATAATAAATAAAGTCAATTAATTATCTTATTTACTGTAGTTTAGTTTGTTTAATTTGTCAAACAGGTAAGAGTGACGAAGAAGTTTGTTCAGTACGAGCCTCTCAGACTCAACAAAGTTATCACTTAGACACATTTTGTGAAACTTATTTGTGAAAAATAAACGCTCGAAGCGTTTTAACATGTTTTTAAGATCTAAAACTAAATCCATTAAATTATACTGTTCAAATTGTGACGTTTTTATTTGCACTTGTCAAAAGACGAATGATGGACAAACTTAATTTTTACGTAAATATATTGAAGATTTATCCATTTTTAACTTAAATATTTCAGTTGCTTGATTAATATTTGTCTACTCTAATTGTATCCGATCTAACACCTCAAATGAATTTTTTTTTTCTAAAATTAACACATTCTTTAAAATAATTTAGTTCTTGTGTCATTTTTATTATTTTTTATAATCCTAACACAGATTTGTGCCTGAATTTGGAGTCCCTCAGGGGAGACAGATTTCAAATTTATGGGCTTTGTCTTGTAAGTTTTTAAATAATCATAACAGAATCTGCTCTGCTAGGTTTTTATCCTGTTTTAAGCATAATTTAGTCATTTATCTTGAATTATTTGCATCTTTTCAGTGATATTGAACACTAAAGTGCTCTGCAGTCCATTGTTTTACACTTCAAGTCAGCCCTGACCCTGCAGAGCCAAATTCTTTTCAAGATTCTCCTACCCGACTTATGACCTTTGACCTTTGTTTACCTTCACTTTTATGACACCCCAGATGTAATCCTCATACATCACCTTATGATTCAAATCTTATTTTTGAGGCTGTCTGCGGGGTCAAAAGCACCCCAAACCGTACGGTACTTAAGATGTACACATTAAATGCAATTTTTGCAACAAAGGTCAGTTGAAATTTTTACTTTTAAAGTTTAATTGAATAATTTAAATAATCTTTCCCGTTGTTGGGACAGGAGACGTTTAAATAAACAGTTTAGGAAGAGACTCCTAATTAATCCTCTGCTTATGAAGGAGGGTTTTGTGTTTTAAACAGCTGGACATATTAAAGTAAAAACAAAGATGTATTTTTACCGTACTTGCCGCCGTACACGTTGCGCTGTATAAGTTGCATCAGTCCAAAAATGTCTAATAAAGTGGAAAAAAACATAAATAAGTTGCTTTGCCGTATAGGTCGCATCTATTGAGTCACACTGACAATCTGGAAACGTGGGCCGGTGTTGTGCCAAAAATTGATTGGCTACCAAATGGCGGCCGCGGGAGCGTGCACGGGAGGACTTTAACAAGGTTAACACTTAAAAACATTTATTTGTTTGCTTGAAATTATAAAAAACTTATTTGCTCAACATTATAGTAGAGTTGTGTCTCAGATGAACGTTTTTCTTTTTCATTAATGCACTTTAATGGTCAAATCAGCTATATTTCGCCTGGGCGGTGCGGCAAAATGCAGCTGATTTGACGTTTGCTCCAGGATTTACGCAGTGAGACGAAGGTGGCTCTATATGACAAGCAAAGTGTCTCATTAATAGCCACTTTTACCTATTAAGGAGTCACTTGGCTTGCCATATTAAAGCTCAAGGGTCCTCTAGTGGCTGAAAATGGTAGTCAATATTTTCCATGTCAGAATGAATGATCGTCAGATCTCAGCCAACTATTGAGTTATAAATATGGGGGGAAAAAAACGTATACAGTATTTGTCGCTTCGGTGTATAAGTCGTAGGACTTGGAAATTTATGCAAAAAGGTGCAACTTATACGGTGAAAAATATGATAATTATATTGCCAAATGTAGTTGCTGTTCATGCAGACAGGTTGATGATTTGTGACAATACGGGTGGCTAGAGGTCGACTGGTGAGTTTTTATATTGTCAGTGTTTACCAATGAAGGCTGAAGGTTGATGGTTGAAATACCTGCATTTTAAAAAAAAAAGTGTAACAGCAATTACTTGCTTTAAACATGTATTTCCCACCTCTAAGAAGAACTCTTAGTACATTTAAAACCAGACAAGTGTCCTCGTCCAAAAACTAAAATGTGAGCGTACAGGTACGTCTAAAGAAATTAGAACATTGTGGAAAAGTTCAAATTTTTGTCAATCATTTCAGAATAACTTTATTACATACAGAATGAAATCTTTAAAGCCTTTATTTCTTGTAATTTTGATTATTATGGCTTACAGATAATAAAAAAAAAAAAACAATTCAGTATCAGAAAATTTATATATGACATATCCAGCTTTTGGTACCTTTTGGAATACGACAGACAAAAAAAAAAAAAAAAAACTTTTTCACAATATTCTAATATATTCAGATTCTAATATATTCAGATGCACCTGTACTCATTTGTCAGATTTTAGATTTTGTAATAAAATAGGCCAATAAAAACCAGTCAGCGGTTTAGTTGGACCTACTATAATCAATCTGTCCCAAATGAAGAACGTCTGTGCTTCCATTTAAAAACTAAACAACTGGTTTGTAATGTGAGCTCAGCTTTATGCTTTTGAGAATAATCTTGTGTCCATCTGCTGTGCTGAATATTTTTGTTTTAAGTGTTGGTTTTATGATGTTACTAATATTAGCTCATCTGTGAGATGAGCTACGGGCGATATGCATTCTATGGAAAGCTCTTCTGTTCAGCTGGAACAAACCAAAAAGCTAAAACTGATATCCTGAAGATATGACTGAATTAACCTCAGGTGACTGCAGATAAAAGGTCAATCTTGTGCGTACTTGTAGTAAAACTTTTTAAAAGAGCAAAACCAATAATAGCTTTTGAAGATTATTCTGCTCAAACACAACTTTGTTGTACTTTTTACGTACATTTTCCTACAAATTTTACCCAGAAATGTTAAGACACTGATCATTCTGTCAGACTTTTATCTATTAGGGGTAAAGAACAAACATTTTGTATTTTCTTATTGCTATCAAGCGCTTTTATTGTTTTAGAACATCTAGAACATTGTTCCTTTGTTGTAAAAAAAAAAAAAAAAGTTCCCAAAACAATCAGCCTGACATGTTGGCGTGGATTATTAACCATAAATGCCACTTAAGAATGTTCCAGCACTCGTCGGTCTGGTTGTTTAAGAAAATGTTCTCTGTAAATCATCTGACGGTGCTTTCATCTCCTCGCTCATTAAATGTGAGCGAACACTTGGGTGAAGGTGCTAAAGGCTGGCTGCATTTAATCAAAGTGGCAAATGTTGGAGAAACTTTGCCAAACAAAGGATTAAATGTTGCTAAACCTTCTGTAATAGTTAAATAACTCTATTGTTTACTTTCATGATTCTACAAGTAAGAATGTAGTCGTGACTGAACAGATAATTTGTTTATATAGATCTGTTTTATAGATATACTGACAAATTCCTTGGAAAGAACAAAAGGCAAATTAGCATTTGCCTTGCATGCCAAAGTGTTGACACGTTTGTTAGAGCATGTGGGGATGACTCTCAGCTACTACCACACCAAATTGTAGCTCAGTATCTGTAAAATTGACAAGAGTTGTAGCTAATTTTGTGCTTTTCTAATGTTGCTTAGCTGCAGCGGCCATCTTTGAGTCAGGTAGCGTCCCAAACAGTAGAAGCACATTCAGTTAGAGCGTTCAGTTTCATTGAAATCTGCTCTGTAGATTGAGATATTTTGCTAACAGACATTTTCATGAGGAAAACCGATTTATTTTCAAGCAGATTTAAAATCGACCCCCATCGTGACAGACACCAATAACTGTTGGTGTGAGAACGAGCTGAGAGCAGCTATCATTTTCCAGTGAGGCTTGTTATTACGACAGCTTAGCAGGATTGTGGTGTTTTCTGTCAACTCAGCTGTGAAGATCAGCTGAAGGCCTTTCCTGTGTATGACGCAGACCTTCTTAAATGGCAGGCGTGCACTGCTCGTCATCGCCTCGAACACATTCAGGCCGCTGAGAAATCAAAACATGTTCGTCACGCTGCATGTCTACAAACTGAGAGGAAACTAGAAAGTAAAATGCAACACACAAAAACATTTATTAAAAATGACCTGGTGGTTCAAATTAAGGCTTTTATCATGTTTAGAGTTTAAAAAATAAAACATATAAAATGAAACTAATTGTTCAGGCATGGGGCATAGCGTGTGGGCGTGGCTTGACCTCACACTTTGACCTCGCCAAAATAAAGTTGCAAATCAGTCATAAAAATCGGATCTGTAATTAACAGTAATACTTACGTATTACTTAACTAAACAACAGGAAGACGTTAACTGGAGACGAAGTGCTTTAAAAATAATTTAAAAAAAGCATTAATTCACGTGAAACATTACATATTCTGAAATTCTGGTGAAATATTTAGTCTTTTATGACAATAAATGTTACACATGTTGAGCTGTTATCAGTTCATGCAGCCATAAATATGTATGTACATATCCATGCAAAAACTATTCATGTAAAATGTAAATCAAACACAAAGGCTGTATAGTTAGACACACAAACTGGGACAAACATGCCCATATTTGGCCTGTTCAGACTTGGACTCTTTGTTTGCACAGTTTTATTTATTTTGCTCACATTCACCGTGCCAGTAGCAGTTATATAAAAACACATCATTAATCTGTCTTATATAATCGGGTCGACACATTCCTCAGAGTGCTGCTACCTACCAGTGTCACCATGAGGCAGATAAATGAGGCCCTCTGTGGTTTTATTCCCTCAACAGTGACCGGTGAGACACATCTTGTTGGTTCACTACAACCGAGTTAAACAATGCACCATTTAACTTTCAGTGATTAAATGTGATAAAAGATTACCCAAATAACTAAATCGCTTGCATTTGTTGAAGGAATGCATATCGCCCATCACCTTAACGCATGACACAGATTTTATTATGTTGAATGATAACAGACCATTTTGGAAAAATCATAAAAATATTATGCACAACCCTGAGATGTTTTGCTCAGATTATGTCGTGAATGACTCTCAGCTACTACCACATTAAATCTTAGCTCAATATCTGTAAACCTGACCAAGCTGTAGCCGTGTTTGTTTTGGCTAATGTTGATTATCTGGGGTGGCCATCTTGAATCAGGTTGACTTCAATAGTTAGCCACTTGTAGATGTATATTAATGGATTACTTTGAGAAAGTTTCATTAAAATCTATTCAATGGTTCATGAAATATTTTGCTAACAAAGATTGACTAATAATTATTTCTAGTTTTATTAAGTATTGTGTGTTTTGTAAATGACTCAGTTACTACAACAACAGACTTTAGCTCAATCCGACTGAATTATAGCCATTATTGTGTTATCTAATCTTATTTGGATACACCTTTTATTTAACACAAATATTATTCAAACATCTCTGACTTTCCAAAGCTTAATGTTTTTCAAAAAAAAAAAAAAAAAAAAAAAAAACGTTGGCCGTTTTTGTTTTTCCCTGAATGACCGACATGTTGCTGTTCCAGGTGGGACCATTAAGAACCAGTTCTCATTTACAATGAAATGGCTGCTCAGACCAGTTTTTCCTCAAACGTTTCATAAATCACAGGTGAACCAAAAGAGGCGGTGGAGCAGAACTCAGCTGGGCTGAAAGCGAGCGTGATGCGTGCCTAGCGTCTCCTTCGTGTCATTTACTATAATGAATTAATTTGCATAATGTATCCTATTTGTTTTAAGGTAACTCCAAAGCTGCTGTGCATCATCAGAATTCCCTCAGAAACAAATCTGTTGTTTAATCTGGCTCGTGGGCGACACACTGATATGATCAGTTTATCAGAACTCTCTGAACAAAGAGTGCACACTTGCGAGGGCGTGTAACCTTTCGACTTGTGCTTTTGCTAATTTACTTCTTATAATTAAACATTATTAACACAAAACATGGATATTTGTAGGTCCCAGATTAAAGCAAATATGTGTGTCTCTGTTTAACTTTATTTTATTTTCCCACAAACTCACAAAGTTCTCTCTGTGAGAGAATCCCAGAGAGGCAGTGTGAGCTGCAAAGCATGCTGGGTAACCTTGTGGAAATTATGTGTGTGTGACACACACAAACTGTGATCACATTGTTTTGTTTTTTAAGTGATATAATTATGAAAAGAGCGGAAAGTCCATTGATTTGAGTTGCTGTACCTAGTTACACCACCAGAGGGCAGCGCTTCCACTGAGACGACTTTGGTGCGTTCCTCGCTCTGCCCTGCCAGTCGTCTAGAAACACAAGGACACAGCAGTAAAGAGTCTCCATCTCATTTTTGTGTAATTTCAGGTTGGTAAGTCCACTTAGCAGATAAATATGAGCCCCATGTAGTTTTGATTTTATAGCATTTGTAATTACATTACCCAATCTTAGACTGTTTTGAGTAAAATAACTGTTTTATCGCATTAGCATTACTGTGCTAGCATGCTAATCACCCTGCTAGCATAGCGGTTAATGTGTACAGTATTTTGTTGGCTCTGCCTTTTTCATGCTTATGTACAGGTATACACTCACCTGAAGTGTAATAGATTTGTTATTATAGTAATGCTGGTTTGGGTTTATGGTTCCAGACTGTGTAAAAGCTGTCCTAGTATCTTGTGACTGAGTGCTAATAGCACTTATTTCAATTTGTTGTTATGTTAGCTCACTGCTAAATGTAAGAGTTTAGTTGATAAGTAATTTTTTTTTTTTCATTTAACCTTTATTTATACAGGTTAATCTCATTGAGCCTCAGGGACTCATTTACAAGAGAGACTGGATTTTTTTTTTTTTTTTTAAACAAAGTGATGACAAAAGTGGACAGTAAAAACAATCGTAAAAGATGCGTACATATGTTTTTTTTTAAACACGTTAAAATAAAATAGCAACCAAAAGGACAGTCAAAAGGAAAAATAGCAAAAAAACAGTTGGACTTTGGGGGGGGCTCTTCCTAAGTGTTCTTCTGTAAACTTGTGAAATTGTTGAAAATTGAGATTAACGCATAACAGGATTGCTTCTGACTAAAATATTTCCCATTTTAAGTTATTGAATGGTGTCTCTCATAGATGTCTTCAGATCTTTTTTTTTTTTTTTTTTGGCCCATGTGCCACCAGTTGATTAGCACTGTTACCTCACAGCAAGAATCTGGATTCAATTCCCAGTTTGGACCTGGGGTTTTTCTGTGTGGAGTTGCACATTCTCCTTGTGTTCTTGAGGGTTTTCTCCCACAGTTCAATGTTCTGCTGCCTTCAGGTCAAGGGCCTCCTAACAAAAGAAATCTGTGATCTCTGGGGTTTATAATAATAATAATCCAGGACTGGACTCCAATTTTATACATGGCTGTTAGAGTTTAGATTTGTTCTCAACAAACGTCTCTGTCCAGAACTCTACTCCCGTTCCCTCCTGTTTTGTATATTGTATTTTTTTGTGTCCTGAGAATCGTGCACGGGAGCATCCATACGTGCCTGCATGGACCGGCACCTCCTCTGAGCTCAGAACAGTCTGGAGGGAAAAGGGTTGGGCGGCTGCTGTAGCCTCACCCAGCCTTTTAAGGCAACACTAGCGTGTCTTCCCACACACTTAGTCACGCAGACACACGGTGTGGATCAGAGCGAGCTGATCATCACCAGGAGAAGAGTCCCTGACGACTTTATCTGCCCAGGTAGATTTAAAACTGGTCCTATTTGCGGCTTTTAGATAAAGTGAAGGGCTCTTCGGTGGTTTTTCATTCTTTACATCTCAGCTGTTTTCTAGTGTGAATCTTTTAGGTTTGCTTTTGATACTTACATGTGTAAATAAGGGTTAGGCTGGTACACAAGACTTGAATATTACTGTTTAAGCTCTTTACAGAATATTGGCATCAGTTGTGTCAGAAATTGCATTTTTTTGCCACAAGTGGAATATTTTACAGCAGCCTCCTGGTTTATGTGCACGTTTTAGAATACAAAAAACTGATTTATATAAATAACGACCTTTCTTTTACCAGGTAGGTCAATTGAAACCAGTTCTCGTGTACAGTAGCGATCTGGTCAAGAGGCAGCAGCAGATGTGGGCATGAAACAGCAATGACAAAAGCAGAAGAAGCTGCAGAAACCACATTAATTTACATATTTAAAACATACTTTACATAATGAAAAGAGCGAGTGATAAAAGCATTGTGAACAACACAAACAGTGATGGTTGTTGTAAAACTAAAAGCAAGCACAGTATACTAATGAATGTACTGAACTTTTAAAAGAGGGGAACAAAATAAGCTTTAAGGTGTGAGGAGATATGCCGTTATTCTTTTTATCATCAAAAAATGGAAAAGAAGGTAAAAGTAGATTTATTATTTTCTTTGAAATATTAAAATGATTTAAAATACACTGACAAAGACAAACTAATGACTCAGTTTCTCATACTTTGATGCCAAAGGTTGGCAGGAAAGTGCAACAAAGTTTGCTTAACAAAATAAAAGCCCCTGTTAGAGTGAGAGGGAGTTCGGCTTCAATTTAGCTTCATTAGGAGACGTTTCAGCTGTGATTAATAAACATGGAGTAAATTCATTATTTTACTTAAACAATACGGTAAAATAATCTGTTTTACAGGAGATGTAGCGGTTGAGAAATGGACTATTTCAAGGAAATTTTAGAAATTTGGACCGCCTTGTTCAAAATTTAAAACAGTTTTACTTGTCAAACCTGCTTAAATCGTTCTACACGCAATACAAATGTGTGAAAGCAAGTTTTTGATTCATGCAATTCAAATTTGATATGTCAACGTTAATAAAACGAGAGACTTTCAATGCTCTTCTGCAATCAAATAAAAGTAAGGAATGCTATAAATGTTTGACGAGTCTTGACTGTTTTAAAGAGTCTGCTTTCAGCCCATCTAATCCAGGGTTGAAACTAAGTATTAAGATCTTTGAGCTGGACATGATGTAACATGTCAAAGTGGCAGAAGGTCTGGACCAGAAAATGCTGACTCAACACGAGGCGTTCAAGAGTAAACTTTTTCTAAATTGAAAAAAACAATATAAAAACTTTCAGAGCCACGATGAGGGCGCCCAGACTGGGAACAGGTTAGAGTGAGCAAAATATCTTTTTAAACCTTTTGTTTTTTACAACAGAAATGTAAGTTACAAGATGTTTTGTTGCCGCTGCTGTTTTCAGTCGGCTCTCCCTCTCATTTAGTCAGATTGCCGAGCATCTCTCGTTCTGATTGAAGCAGCGTTTCGTGTTTTCCATCAGAACATTTCAGTCAACAGGTTTTATGAGCCATGCTGGAGAGTAAACATGTTGCGTAAATAAAAAGCATGGGAAAACTCAGCTAGTCAGCACTGAAATCCATTTTTAAAGGAGATTTTTCTTTTTGTTTTTCCTCAGCACTTTGATTTTCTCTTGATTTCTTTGGAGACATTAGCGCATTGATTCCCAAAGTTTGGGTCAGGATCCCAATGCAGGTCATAAAACATCAAGAGTGGGCTCTTAAGATCCACAGTGATCCATTTACCTTCAAAGGTGATTATTAGTAGCTTATTCTGACTTAACAGTAATAAACGGATTAAAATAGTGATCATAAATGGATTTAAAAATAGTTTATTGGGCTCTTAGTTAAATGGCTCATCACTTATGTTTCATATACGCATGTTTTTATGTGTTTAAGTTCCTGCAACTCATATTTTGTGGGTACGAAATGGTGAAACGTTTGAAAACCACCACACTAGCTCACGTTGCGGAACAAATCCATCAAAAGTTCTTGGAAAAAGTTGTCACCCTAAGGTTCCTGCAACCACAATGTGACAGTAACGTAGTTAATAAAGAAAACGATCTGCAGGTTATATATTATAAAAGACTGACCCTTTTATAGATGCTTCTATAGTGGCAATATATTCACTAAATTTGATAATTTCTACTTTTTCTTAATATCCTGAAGAACAAATGGCTCTTTCATGAAATACTTTGTAGCTGCAGAGCCCAGTCGGTCTTTCTCCTCCCTCTTGATGGATGGATGGATGGATGGATGGACGGATGGAGCCAGCCATTTGCTGCACAGACAGGAACTTTCAGAAATAAAGCAGGCAGTGCAGAACCAAAAGAAGTGTGAAGCAAAACTCAGCTGTGTTGTTGTGGAGCGCGGTGCATGGACGCCTCCCGCTCATCATTTATAAAACATAATAAAGTAACTGTCATTAGTGACCCTCTGTGTGGTTAACTATTCTTTTAAACTAACTACAAAGTTTCTGTACGTTACTATTGATCTTATCTTGGTAATAAATCTGTTTGTTGTTGTTTAGTCCCGTGGGCGGTCGCACACTGATGTGTTCATCACATTACTGAGCTGCAGCACCACGTCTTACTTTCTGAAGTCAGCTCTGCATCACAGAGGCGCACCAGAGGGGGGCTGTCTTCAACCCCACCCTCGCCACCATTCCGAAGTCCCATCGAGGCAGCCATGACACGTCTCAGTCTGGGACTGAGACGATTCATAGAAAAGACTATAATTTAAGTGTGGCCTCTGTCTGCAGGTTCTCTGTAATATTAGATAACTAGGTGATTGATAAGAGTTTGGAAAACTGTGCAACTTTAATGGACAGAAATGAGCTTGTGTTATATATGTATATATATATATTTATATTATCAATATTTATATTTTATTGTGTTGCATAAACACTGTTATTGCTGAAATCTGTTCAGCAGTTTGTGCAATGTTTTCCTTTGCATGATCACGGTGGTCACAGATACTGTTAGTTTTTAACATTATTCTTTATTTTATGCTTCATTGGATTTCTCTTTATTGTTATTGGCTTCACAAAGCATTAATAACTGGCTTGAAATTTGTCTTTAATTATCTAAATAACATGTTTGCATGTGACATGGATAAGCTGAATAAACGTGGATGTGGTCATCATTTAAATCTCTTAATGCCAGGTATAAATATTGCACAAAGTAGTGATGATGTGATGTTTGATGATTAAAACTCAAATGAGGAGTCACTGGTTCTTAGCAGCGCTGACGTTAGAGCTAATTTGCGTACACTGTTGAAGTGCTTGTCACAACAGAAACAAAGCCTTTCTGTGGCTTGAAATATGAGCTGGCGTTCATTCTTCTCTGGATTAGATAATTTTTTCTCCTCTGCACCTGTTGAGATGGTTCTTCAAAGCGTTTTCTGTCTGTGTTTTGTTTCTTTGCTAGTCTCGTTCATTTTAATTAACCTTCAGGTTTCCGCCTTGTAGAAATAATTACATTAAGACGTGCACCGTCATGCCAGAAACAGCTGGAGTGTATCCGAGGATAACTCCTGTAAAAACCGAGAACGCAGGTGAGCCCTGAGCTGCACGGACAAGCAGAGGAGATAATGGCTCACAGTGCTTTGGCTCCATGGAAGCAGATGTACATTAATGCACGGAGCAGGCAGTTAAAACGATGGATTGTGTCATGTTCAGTTGAAAAGCCTGCACATGCCCGAGCGGCAGAGAAGATGATCAAACATGACTCAGCAGAGGAAGCAATAAACTGTAAACAGCACTTTTAAACATTCATATAATTTCCTGGCACATGTATTTTGTGTCACTTGCACGTTAAAGCTGTCGCTACATTTAACAGCTGCTGAAATGCTAATTGGGCCAACTGGTTTAGAGGAAGAATGCACTTATTACTGCAATAATTGTTTCTGTTTGGAACATAAAGTACAATCCATTTAACCTGCTATGACCAACAATAAGCGCCTTATCAGGGTGTGGCTGCTAATGAATATTCTTGTGCCAAAGCGTTCGCCTCTCCAACAGTAAATGGTTAAAGATTTGGGACTTTTGTTGACATGTTTTATGGCGATCAGTGTGTGCTGCTCTACATTCTTCTAGTCTGCGGTTCCTTTCTTGTTCTTTAGACTTTGTGTTCTTGTTTTTGTCCTTGTGCGCTTTAAGCTAATTTAATTACAAAAACGTGGTTGTTTACTGATTTGTTTAGTGGAAGTAAAGTAACGTGCGGTTTGGAGCACATTGCTGTGTTTCGGAGTTTGTGAGCACCTCCCAGGGTGTGTCGGACCCACAATCCCCGCTTGGTCTCTGCGAGAAAAAGGCCCTTAAGCCCTTTTGTAGTCGCTCCTTCAGATCAGAAATGAATTTTCGCCCGCCTGTCAGCACGCTTGGAGATGATGGTTTCTCTGGGGATGAAATTACACATAAATACCTGCCATTCAAGCTGTAGACTGTTTAACTTTTGTTTGGATTGCAGAGCAGAGAACTGGTTGCTGACTTCAGAAACAAAGTGTTCTCCTGAGCCGAACATCTGTTTGTGTCTCCATGACCCATCGTATGCATTCCTCACACTCACACGCACACAATCTGTTCCACGTTACACTCACAGATTTGTTTTGATACAATAAAAACAAACAACAACAATATAATTGCTAGAAAAATTGTATTGCTGAAAAATTGCAGTGTCATTGAGTGCTGAATAACTTTGCTGAAATTTATTGAAGCTAAAATTGTGAATTGTTGAAGCTAAAACAAGCAGAACATGAGCCAAAATGAGCTAAATGCAAGCTAAAATGAGCAGAATGTGAGCCAAAATGAGCTAAATGCAAGCTAAAGCGAACAAAACGCAAGCTAAAATTAGCAGAATGTGAGCAAAATTGGCTAAATGCAAGCTAAAACGAGCAGAATGTAAGCTAAAACGAGCAGAACGCAAGCTAAAGCGAGCAGAATGCATGCTAAAATGAGCATAATCAAAGTAAAAATGAGCAGTATGCAAACTAAAACAGGCAGAATTAAGCTAAAATGAGCAGAACGCAAGCCAAGTTGAGCATAATGCGAACTAAAATGTGCAGAACATGAGCTAAAATGAGCATAATCCAAGTTAAAATTAGCAATATGCAAGCTAAAATGAGCAGATTGCCAGCTAAAACGAGCAGAATGCAAGCTAAAATGAGCAGAATGCCAGCTAAAACGAGCATAATGTGAGCTAAAATGAGCAGCTAAAACCTAAATGAGCAGAACACTAGCTAAAAGCAAAACAAACAATGGTTGCTTAAAGCTAAAATGAGCAAAGCAGGACGTAAAAGTTTAAATATGCTAAAAACTACATTTTGCTAAACTGTAGATAAAACTAGAAAGTTCCTGAAGAAACTTTGACGGGGACCTTCCCGGAGCCGGGCCGGTCGTTTTGATATAACTTTTGTGGGGGTCCACGTTGCGGTTCGGCTCGCATTAAAGTTGAAAAAGATACACTTTTCAGGTGTAGAATAATAAGGAGGCAGTCACCAACTAGTTCCT
>JARVLU010000583.1:19756625-19783780 GCA_031762415.1 Simpsonichthys santanae | reverse complement strand
CACGCATGCGCATTAGGTGAAGGTACAAAATTCACAGCGCCATCTAACGACCCGGCATGGTAACTACAGCGGATTCGGGAGGGCGGGGGGGGGATTCCTGCGGATGCATGTCAGCACAGAATTCTTCCGTGTCAACGCGGATCTTTTGCTCTAATTTACATACCCAAAACCTCCGTTTCCCCCCACCGTGTCCGTGTAAACAGGGCCTGAGACTGAGTTTGTTGCAGCTCTTCAGACTGAAGGTCTTGGATAAAAGATGAAATGTTTCAACTAGTTTTTTTTTTTTTTTTTTTTTTATCGATCCAGAAGACCTGACAATTTTGTTAGATAAAGCGAGAACATTTTTCTCCCAACAGATGGAAGAATGAATAAAATAACATGTACAGTATACAGTTTTATTTTCACTATGCCATTAAGGAGAACAAGGTGGAAATTAATTTTAAAAATATATAAACTATTGTAGCTTCAGGCTGCATTAATGCAAAAACTAGACAAAGAGAAGGATGTCTGAAAACGTTCTGGTGTACAAAAGTACAGCGTAACTCACTGAGTAACTCACAGTGTAGTGAGGTCAGTAGTGATGGTTGTGGCAGTGCCATCATGTTGTTGTGAAGACTCAGTAAAGTTGACTCCTTCAGATGAGAAGTTACCTTCAAATGAAAAGAGAACATCAGTAAGAATGAGCTGAAAACAATGTTTAATTACATTATGTACCTCCAACAAGTACACTCTGCATATTACTGATAAATATTTTACAGCAGTCAAGAAAATATCAGCATTATCTTATTTGTACCTGAGTTTCCCCCAAGAACATTCACAGCAATATTGTTTACCATGTTCAAAATGGCATCTGAGGAGAAAATTCAAACAATAATGTGTATATATGGACTCAACTTCAATATAAAATATATTCACATGTATTCAATACAATACCTTTAGCTGATCCAATCAGATCGTTGGATTCTCCAGGTAAAACTCCATGAGGATAAGCTGCAGATATTAATAAACATATTCAAAGCTTTCATTACTATGGAAGAGAATAAAAATTTGTTTCCAATTCGTGAAAACAAAGAACTAAATGAAAGTAATCATCTTAATGTGCAGACACGCAAACAACTGTGTTAAAGTAAACAAAGGGGGGACTACATCAGACTGTTTCTACAGTAAAAGGAACTCAACCACTAAAGGTCTAAGAGCCCCTGAAAGGACAGGTGTGTCTCACCCAGGTCATCCTCTTGATCATCTGGTCTCTCTGAAGGATCAGCAAACTCCTCGTACTCTGCCATCATACTGGTTCCAAACACTCTGACCAAACAAAACCAGTCAAAATTATGTTCAAACATTTACACAACACAACCATATCATTAAAAACAAGCTTTCATGTGTCATGTACTATGTAGCGGTATGCTAACGTGACAGTTCAGATCTTTGGAAGTTGGGTTCTTTGGACAGGTTAATAATCGCTGCACTTTCAAAGCAACTTGATTCTCAGAAACTTTATAGCAGTTCATGTAAACAATATGTAAAAACTAGAAAGTTCCTGAAGAAACTTTGACGGGGACTGCCTATTTATTATTACATAATTATTAATAGTGAACATGAATATTAACAATGCAAATTATCAATATTTACAATTATTAATAATTATTTATTACTAAACAATAATTAATATTAATATTAAAATAGATGATTATTAACATTAATAATTAATGTAAATTATTATTATTATTATTAATTAATAATAATTGGTGATAACAGGTAATAATAGGTGCCTTCCTTGCATCTTGAACCAAAATGGCACCATACATTACTCAGTTTCTGTGGAGTTTTCTCCTATTCATTTCATATGGGAAATTTGGCATCTTTGTTAGCAAGATATGTTGCTATGGTAACTACGAATGCCAATAAAAGTAATTGCACACTTCCCGGAGCCGGTCCGGTCGTTTTGATATAACTTTTGTGGAGGTCCACGTTGCGGTTCGGGCCGCATTAAAGTTGAAAAAGATACACTTTTCAGGTGTAGAATAATAAGTAGGCAGCCACCAACTAGTTCCTGGAGTTGGTGAAATATTGCATCTTTGTTTGCAAATTACGTCACCATGGTAACTCGAAATGCCAATAAAAGTGATAGCACACATCACGGGGCCGAGCCAGTCGTTTTCATATGACTTAAATGGGGGTAGACATTATGGTTCGGGCCGTATTAACGGGAATAGAAATGTAGACACACTTCCGAGGTGTAGAATGCAGGTACATGCATTTGCATGGCAGTCCCCATTGAACATGTTTGGCATAACTGTATAGCAAAAGCTAAGCTTTGCTGATCAAAACTGGCTGAAATGTATGATTAGCTTGAAAACTAAAAGAAAATAATCATGCTGAAGTAAAATCTAAAGAGAACAGTGTTTTGATAGAGATGAAGTTTCTCAATGTGTTTAACGGAGGAGTTTGAGTTAAAAAGTTACAAAAAGAAAACACGAGTCCCAATTTTGCTGAACATTTTGATGAAAAATAATTAAAATAGCTCAAATTATGCAAAAATTATTTGGTTAGTTTTGTCTCAATTCAATTAAACCACGGCAATCGTACATGCTCACTTTATTATTTTTATCTTTTAGCAGGTGTTCAGTTGTTGTCAATGTTTAACGGATTAAAACGTTAAAGTTTGGAATGTGTTTCCTGGTTAATTGTGATGACCTCACACCATTATCACTCGATGACAGAATACAGATAGACTTTCTGTTTGCTGTTCCTTGGTAAAAACTGGCCTGTTTGTGGCTGTTCCCTGGAAAGAGAGCAGTTAAATAATTACGTTTGACGTCTGCTGTTCATCGTGAGTTCAAACATAGAGAACAATCAGCTGCGTTAAGGTTTAGTTCATTAAATGAGATGGTTTACATGGTTTGGACGCGTGTGTTTGAGTTATAGTGTATAGCAGACTGTGGTATGTAACAAACGTGCGCGTGACTCTCAGGTGTTATTTTCACAGTAAATACCCACAGGGAAGTTCAGCAAATGGCTTTAAGTGAACACATCAACAGCGATGGAGCAGCTTCGTTTTACCGTGTGACAAATTGTTCACTTATGATGTTACTTTGAAATATAGCTTGGGATGGTAACACATGAACAATGACCGCTCTGAGCAACGTTTGTGTACTTTTCTGACAAAAACTGGACATTTTGTCACAAAATGTTTGAAGTATGAATGAAGTTTCAGCTGCTGCCAGACTGTATACTCTTCTACTATATATTTATAAACTACTAAACAAACCTAAATGTATTTTTTATCAGTTTATGCTTTAACTTCCGTATGTTCACGCTTTTTTTAAATCAATAATTAATTTGTGAACACTATCAAATAAAACTTTCTTATAAGAGTTGTTTCTTTTAATAGTTTTGTTAAATCCAATATCGGTACTTAATTTCTTCTGTTTGTCACAGGTGTTATTTTTCTCTGCTATGTTGTTATTGATAAATATCTGCTGAAATCAATTTGATGAATTGAAATAAAATTTAAAAGTGCAGAAAATAAAATACAAGAAACTGGTTTCAATCTGCACCAAAATATGAAAACTGGCTGAAAACTCTGTCACCTAATCCCAAAGTTTAACTGAAGTTTCTGATGATTAACAAAGAACAAAGATTAATCTGAAATAATAATAAAAATCAACTACATTTTTAGAAAAAAAGCTAAATAAACTTTACTGACTTACTTTCTGAGGGCGATGGCGTTAGTAACAGGAAGTACCGGATCAGGTTTGCTGTGTTTAGAGATTTTACCTGACAATTCTTTACAGAAGACATTACGTTCTTCTAACATAAGGAAATCTGTGTTTGGTTGATATTTTTTGGGTGTAACGAGGTTTCTTGGCAATAAATCCTATAACGTTAGAAAGCCTTTATATTTGTTCTTTACTGGTGTTGTTGGAACAACACGTTGGTTGAAACCTGTGGAAAACTTGCCACTTTTCTCTGTCCCAACTCATCCAGAACACTGTTTTGGTCCTACCCGCTCTACATCAACGTTGTGATTGGTTAATTTTCCTGTCAGCTGTTAAATTCATGCTACAGACCCTCTAACTCAGCTTTGCCTTCTCTCCTGACACTGAAGTCCTAACCGATGTGTTTCTGCCTGGAGACACAAGTTTCAGAGAATCTGATTGGATAACTGTATTTTCATAGAATAAAAATAATAATAATCTTAACTAAACTGCAAAAACGTTTACAGAAAATAAGATAAATGAGCAAAAAAGAAGAACTACATTAAAAATATATATTACAAAATTAAAGTTGAAGTGTAATATGTGCTGATTTTGACTTTATGGGCCTTCTCTGAAGGCATAGAAGACGCTGAGGGTTTCCCTCTGGTTACCAGCAGCCTGTTGTAAAAACACTGTACGTGCGTGCATGCGTTTGATTAATTTATGTATGAAAAATACAAAAGACAGTTTGATACATCCAACAAAGTTCATTCACATCTGGACAGTTTCTTTTGTTGTATTGAGATGTTTTGTTCTTCATCCAAAGGACTTCATCAGTCCAAGGAACCACAACAAACTGAGTCCCAGAAGCAGCACACCCACATAGTGGACCAAACAGTTTTTTGGTGATAAGATTTCTGGGGCCTGCCCTCTCCCCTGTCGACTCCTCTGAGGCAGCCACAGCCAAAGTGGTTCAAAACATCAAAAAAATAAACAGTCCAGATGACCTGACTGAACTTTGTTGGATTTTCTACCTGGATTATTGAGCATGAACTTTGATGTTTTGGGTTTGGTGCTTGCGGGACTCAGTTTGGAGACTGATGAAGTCCTTTGGATGAAGGACGAAACGTCTCAACAAAAAAAAAAAAACTGTCCAGACGACCTGACTGAACATTGTTGGTTTTTTCTACCTGGATTATTGAGCATGAGCTTTGAAAGTTTGACACATATTTTAGCATCAACACAAGGATTTTCAAAAAGCCAGGAGCGAAAAACCCGACTTACAGTTTTGATCCGCTGAAGATTGATTCATCTGAGTCAGATCTGTGCTGGATTATTATTATTTTTTATTATTTAATTCCTATTTTTTATAAACAAGACTGCTTGTTTGCTGAATATTTTTAGTAATTTCCTGATTCATGCATTAGTTTAAAAGTACCTATAAATAAGTTGAAGCGAGCGTGCTGGACAAACAAAAAATATTTAGCTTTTGTTGCCATGGGGACGAAGCCACGATGAGGATGACTAATCGAGAGCTTTGCAGTGTTTGTATTTTTAGCCTCGTCTGCTCTGGACTGCTGTTTTTTTTTTTTTTTTAAGCTGCGGTCAGAATCTGCAGCCTTGTTGTTGTTGTTTTTAACAAGATCTCAGTGGAAAGGTCTCGTTGTTGGTTGCCAGGTTCTCCATTCTGACTGAGGGGGCATCCACAGAGGAAGTTTTACGACTAAACTCCGCCCCTTCTCCCTCCCTCTGCTCCGCCTTCGCTTTCATTCTGAGCTCCTCTCCTCTCATTTCACTGGTTTCCTTTTCTTTTTCTCAGCCCTCCCACCTTCAATGTTCCACTCATCCTTTTATCTTCTCATCTTTCACTTCAGGAGCACCGCAGACTTCCCAGAAAGGATCAGGATCAATCGGGCAGCGTAGCGGTTGTGCTTCCACAGAGAGCGCAACCGAAAGGAGCTGCTGAGCTCATCACTCCCGCGGGAGAAGAAGTGGAAGTAATTAAGGTATTTACATAAAAAGAAGCTTGTGAAGGAGTGCGTCTGTGAGAGCCACCTCTCAGTTCCCACGTTGTTTGCTCTTCAGGTTTACCTTGAAGCTCGGACGGAGGCAACAAGGAGCGTCAGGATGCTGACGGACGAAGTGTCACAGATTCAGGAGGTATGTGTCGGACAGAGCTGCCTTGAAGACAATGTTACATTTTACTGCCACGCCAGAACACTGCAGAGCCATGTTTGTGCTGATGAAGCATTTTAAAAACCGTTTTGCTGTTTCTAGGTGCGATACTGTCTGAAGAGTCTGAGGGAGCAGATGGCTGCCAGACAAAACAACCATCAGGTACAACTGCTTCATGTTCTGAAAGAAACATTGTGCGTCTAACGCTGTAAATAAGATCTATTTAACAAAGATTATTACATTAAAAGAAGAGTTTAGATATTTCAAGTGAGGTTCTGTGTAAAAGTGATGAACAATTATCTTACCTGTTGTAGATAACTATTTAATTGGCCTCTGTTTGAAATAAAAGAAGTGTCTTTCTGGCCCGATTGACTAAATAACCTCCAGCCTGAGTGGAGTTTTGCTGTTTTCCCTCAAAGATTTCAGAGCGGTTCATACAAAGACTTTTTAAAATAAACCATTATCGTATATTTTGGACTATAGGGTACACTTAAAATCCTTTAATTTTCTCAAAAATTGACAGTGAGCCTTGTAATCAGGTGCGCCTTATGTATTCATTCTGGTTACTGATCTCAAACCGCTTTTATGTGTTTATTGTGAATGAGTTGAATAAAGGTTGACTTATCTGACTGTTTTGTTTCACTTACTGCGCCTTATAACCTGGTGCGCCTTTTAGTCTGAAACATACTATCAGTTTCACCTTTACACGTTTAATATGGCAGAAATATGATAATATTCCAGCTAGAAATGCTCCAAGCTGTGCCTACAGCTAGCTACTGATGCTAGTTATGCCCACAAATTGTTTTAAACCTCATTGTGCAAAATTGACAGTGGTGCATATATTTAGAAAACAATACTTGAATAAACTGATATAAAATATATTGAGAGATTGTTGTTTTAATACGGCGGTGATCCACATTGTCCCGGTGTCAGACTAGCCGTTAGCTTGTTGACCTAGTCAGAATTACACACTGAGGCTGTTGAAAGAATTATCTACAGCAGGTAAGATATTTATTGTTCATAATCTTTCCACATAATTCCACTTCAAAATGTCTAAACTATTACCTAAAAAAAAAGTTGTTTTGCATTCTTATAATTGCAAAGCAAGAGCAACAAATAACACATTTAGTCCACTAAATAAAACAATTTTAAAGCCAGCAAGCCTCTAAATAAATATTTCCAATCAGCAGTCAAAATATACTTATCGTAGTACCTCGTTTATCACGGGGGATCCGTACCCTGAAGCCCCGCGGTAAGTGAAAAACTACGACGTAGGAATAGTAAGTAGTACAAGTAGTAAGTGGTAGTTATTTTAACGTATATGTGTGTATGGTATGTATGTATGTATGTATATAGATATATATATAAAGGTGTTTTAAACCCTTCCCACACTCTTGCAATATTCTAAACAATGTTTCTAAACTCCAAACGTTATAAAAGAGCAGAGAATGTCATGATTTCAGCTCCCTGGCTCCTCTGCTCTTTGCCACCTGCAAGCGCTCTTGGCCACGCCCACTTCTCCGCTCTGCTCGGAGAACAGCTGATCAGCTGCAGTAGAAGGTTTATCCTGCAGTGTGGGCTGCACAGAGGTGCAGCAGGTGCTAAATAATTTAAAACAATTTATTTTAAATAAAAATTTAATGCCGATCGTGCGGCTCATCCATCAATCAGCCAGTTGTGTGTCGTGTCCAAGCTTATTTTGAAAAACTGCGATAGAACGAGTTTGCAATAAACATACTGTGAAGTAGCGAGTGACTACTGTGTATATAAAAAAGACAAGTGGAAGAAAAGTGACTTGTTTTGGATGGTTTGATGATTTCAGCTGCAGAGGACAACAGAACTGATAAAGCTGGGTCACTTTTCGTGTTTCTGATTGATCTAAAATTTGTTTCCAAAGAGTTGGAATGCTCCTTTTAAATGTAAATGAAAACAAAATCCAAATATTTTCAAATCGGATCAGGAGTATATTAACATTTTTTATGAAAAAAGTTCATAGTTGGTTTGAAGAGTTACACCGGCTCCATGTTTAATAAAAGTCGACTCAGCATTGGTTGAAGAGTAAAACCATTCAACATCTGGACTCCTTTACTGCAGAGCACTGCTGCTCGAGTGTTTACAGAAGGTGGTTTGACTTTGTCGTACTGAAAGAAATGTTCCTATGTGTAAAATATTCTCGCTATGTGTACCAGTGCACCGTCGTACCATCACAGACAGACGTTTTAAACTGGTAACTAGAAGCGGGAACTAATAATGTCAAGTTCAGGACATATTTCACAACATCTCAGTCTGTTCTTCAAGCCCAGAGAAACTGTTTCAGGTTATTTTTTACCTTTTATGTAGGAGAAATTTGTTTATAATTTATGGATGTAAGTAAAAACCGTCTTCCCTGAGGAAGATTTAAAGTTCTTGAGCTCATGTAGGAATTTTCTGTTGAGCAATGTCTGTTTTTTTTATTTATTATTACACAGCTGCCTGAGAGCCTGCAGATCAAACTGTGCAGATTTTCAGCTTTGTCTCGTCAGTGCAGAGAATTCCTCTGCAGTCTCCTGCAGCTACGTGCTGAGAGGAAGAGTCTCTTGCCGTGCATTTATTTCAAACAGAACTAAATCGCGTTCCCGCTGTGATTAATTGACTTTGATGCTGGGAACATAAAGTTTGAGCTTCTTGTTAATCCATTTGAGTTGAGAGGAAACGAGCTGATCAAACTTTGAGGTGAAAAACATTGGACTGAGCATTTCATAGTTTTTATGTTCATCACTGTGATGAAAATAATGTCTGCCTCAATTTATTTCATCCGTGTGATCTTTTTGTGCTTCCTGTTGTCATTTTAAGGTGAATTGTTTGTAGCTGCTTGAATATTTGAGATTGTTTTATGTTTTAATGGCTCCTAGTTCAGGGGATTCATTACAAACTAGAAAAAAGGAGTATTTAAAGCATGACAAAAACTTAACAAAAGGTTTTTAATTGAAAATAAAGCTATAAATTTAGTTCTGACTGATAAAAATAAATATACTGAGTAAAGTTAAGTTCATATTTCTGTAATGAAAGTAATAACTACTGTATTTTCCACCATACACATCGCATCAGTCCAAATATGTCTAATAAAGTGGAAAAATCCATAAATATGACACTTCACCGTATACGTTGCATCTATTATGTGTCACCACTGACAACCCGGAAATGTGGGCGAACCCCGAAATGTGGGCCGGTGTTGTGCCAAAAATCAATTTGCTGTCAAATGGCGGCCACGGGAGCATGCACGGGAGGACTTTACCAAGAATTTAACAAGATTAGCATTTTAAAACAGTTATTTATTCAGTCAAATTTATAGTAAAGATGTGTCTCAGTTTAACTTTTGTGTAATAAATGCACTTTGATGGTCAAATCAGCTGCATTTCAAAACCTGATTCGCTGAAGCGGGCACGCGCAGAGGGTCGAGCCTCTGCGCATTTCTTTGAAATTTGACAAGATAAACACCTAAAAACAATTATTTGTTTGCTCGACTTTATATTAAAGTGCGTCTCAGTCTAACTTTTATGTAATAAATGCACTTTAATGGTCAAATCAGCTGCATTTCGTCAGGGCGGTGCAGCAAAATGAAGCTGATTCAGTTGCTCCGGGCAGACGACGACGGCGGCAGGCTATGGCAAGCCAGTTGTGTCATTAATAGCCACTTTTACCTATTACCTGATTCAACGGCATGCCTTACTATTCGACTACCATCTAGTGGCTGAAAATAGTAGTGTTCAGTATTTTCAGTCAGAATGAATGAAAACGGGGTCATATCTCTGACAAAAATTGGTTTATAAATGCTGTATGTTAAAAATCCATAAATACGTAATTTTGGCCTATAAGTTGCAGGAATCTGCGACTTATACAGTGAAAAATATGGTAGTCTGAAAAGCAAATTTATTAACATTTTCCAGAAAATATTAAGAAAAGAATTGGCTCTTGTTCAATTTTGGTATTTTTGCCTCTTTGTGTGAACTTTTGACCCCCTCTAAAGTCTGAAAAAAACTACATCAGAAAAAAACTCCATTCTGTTGAGTTTGTTTTAGAAGTTTTTTTTTTTTTTTTCTTTTCCTTGACAATACTCTTAAAATCCTGTTTCACCTTTATAAAAAAAGTAAACTAGATAAATGTTTGGCGAGAGTCTCTTGATCTTGTGGATGCTTTTTTAAACTGAATTGTGTAAAGTGACACCAGTTTGCTGTTTATTTATTATAATTTTTTTGTATTTGCATTATTTTCATGGATATATGGTCGTTGAAAGAATTTCAGTGTGTTTTTACTCTTTTTTTTTTTTCATCGATGAGAACATGTAAAAAGTTTGTACCTGAATGCAAATGTGCATAAAAAGTTGAGTTTTCTCTTTCTCTGCCTACATTTCAAGCCTAGACGTAGAAATAAAACACCAAGTGTTCTAACATGGCTCTGCTCTGTCCAGCGCCCAGCCAATGGCTTCAGAGCGAGCTCACCCATCAGCCAATCAGCTGTCTCCAACAACAACGTCCCCTCCGACCCTCAGGCAAGTTAATCTCACGTCAAATTTCCCTAGCAAAGTCCTAAAGTTCACATTTTTATTCAAACAAAAATATTCTCGTTGGTAATTGTGGGGAAAAATGTGACTTTTCTGTGTTTTATTATTTAAAGATAATCCCTCCACTCATGCAGCCTTAAAGATTTTTGCAGCACTCAGACCCAAACACATTAGATTTCCCATGAATAGTGTGGACTCAGCACATCATATTTACTGTAACACCACGCCTTCAGCTGCCAGAGCAGCAGTGTTGGAGCAGGGCGGGACTGGGTGTGAGTGGCTATCCATATCAAGTGATTTGTGTGTGTGTGTGTGTTCAGGTAAACCTGGCTCGGTTTACACCGTCCCCCTTGCTGAGTGGAGTTCGATTCCATAGCTATGTAAAGTGCAATTATTCTGTCCACTTAAGCACAACAGTTTAGAAATGGAAGGTTATACTTAGTTAAGAGTCTTTTCCGTGATGCTTTAGTTACCTTTGACTTGACTCTTTACCTGCTCGTTAACTCCTGCCTTCCTCTCAGGTAGTTTGTGAGATTAAGTTTAATTTGTCTCTGTTTAACCTGCTTTCACAGCTCGGAGATGATCAGGAGGAGAGCACGAGACTGAGGGAGGCCACCCGCCGTCTCTATGAGCAGCTGAAGGACATGGAGAAGCGGCATCAGGAGGAACGGGACCGACTGGAGGTCAGGCTCAGGCGATGAGTAATGCGCTGTGGTTTCCTGCCTGCAGTCGTGACTCACCCCTCCGCTGCTCTCACGTTGCTTTAATCGTCTGGCGTGTTATCTTTGGATGTAATCACTCATCTCACCATGATCCACCTTTTTGGGGCTTTGTAAAGCATCTGTTGGGACACGTCTTAACGTTTGTCCCGGGATCATCTACTCCCGCTTTATTGTGTTAGCAGGACCAACAAAACCAACGAGATACAAAAGACTGAAAACGTGACGCCACCGATCCAAAGCCCGACTGAGCTCAGCTTTACAAACACATTTAATACAAGAGACAAGACATTCTCTGTGAATGCTGCGTGCAAAATGAGCGCTAAAGAAGCTAGAACATTAACACACAAGGCTAAAAGTAGCACACAAGTTAAATGTTAGGGAAGTAAAACACTGGATAAAAGCTAAAAAAGGGGAATATGCTAGCTATAAGGTTAGCTAAGAGTTAATAGTAGCAAATGCTAGCTAAAAGTATCAAAATATGAGCTAAAAAACTAAAAGCAGCTAAATATTTCAACTAGCTAAAAAAATAAAAGGTGCTAAATTGTAACCAGAAGCAAAAAGTAGCTAAATACAGTATGAGCTAATGACTAAAAGTAGCAAAATGTTAGCTATTTTTTAAAATTAACTAACTGTTGCTAAAATAATAAAAGTTGCTAAATGGTGACAAGAAGATAAAAGTAGCTAAATATGAGCTAAAGACTAAAAGTAACAAAATGGTTGCTATAGCTAAAATTAACTAAACTGTAGCTAAAAAATAAAACTTGCTAAATGGTAACCAGAAGCTAAAAGTAGCTAAATAAGAGCTAAAGAATAAAAGTAGCAAAATGGTAGCTATTTGCTAAAACTGCAGCTAAAAAAAATAAAAGTTGCTAAATGGTAACCAGAAGCTAAAAGTGGCAAAATTTGAGCTAAAGACTAAAAGTCGGACAATTGTAAATATTTGCTAAAATTAACTAAACTGTAACTAAAAATTAAAAGTTGTTAAATGGTAACCAAAAGCTAGATGTCAGCTAAATAAGAGCTAAAGACTAAAAGTAGCAAAATGGTAGCTATTTGCTAAAACTGCAGCTAAAAAAATAAAAGTTGCTAAATGGTAACCAGAAGCTAAAAGTAGCGAAATTTGAGCTAAAGACTAAAAGTCGGAAAATTGTAAATATTTGCTAAAATTAACTAAACTGCAGCTAAAAAAATAAAAGTTGCTGCTTGGTAAGCAGAAGCTAAATGTCAGCTAAAAGATATAAGTAGCAGAAGGTTAGCTAAAGAGTGGCTGCCACCAAAGATGGGATCCCAGACGTCAGTGAGTGCTGATGTTTCTTGCTGCATTTAAAAACACTTTCAGGATGTGAGCAGGACGAACACAGTGAACAGTAAGAGCTGATCTGAGGTCAGAGCCACTGAAAGCAAAGCTGGTGATGCCGCTGCCCTCAGGTCTGCAGGAGTCGATCAGAACACGATCATTAGAATGACACAGGACAAAAGATTTCAAAACTTTAGACACCGAGAGACGATGGCAGGAAGTTCCAACAAACACAGACCTCAAGCTACTTCTAAAAACTGTAACGAAAACAGATGTCACAAACCTCCTAAATCACCGTTTTGGCAGATTTGAAGCATCAAATAACACAAAGGCAACGAACCTGAACCTGAAACACTAAAAGTACCAGAACGCTAGCTGAAAGGTAAAAGTAGCTGAAAGATTAAAGAAGAAAAAAGGAGCTAAAAACTGAAGCGGGTTATAAAAAGAAGAACATTTTCAAGTCATTGAACACATATTAATATATTTCTGTGCAGAAAAGAACATATGTAACATACAAGTTAGAAAAACTGACTGTGGAAGCTCACGTCTTTGAATGAGCTGATGTGTGAATGGCTAAAGTAGCTAAAGCATGCAGAAGACAAATTATAAACAGATAAAGCGTATAAATGCGCAGTTACTGAAATTAAAACCTTTTCAGAACTCCGAGTCAGACTAATCATCTGCAGATGGTTTGGATGTTCCCACAGTCTCTCTTCTCTTGTGGTTTCTCTTGCAGGCCGAGTCAAAGGAGCAGCGCTCTCGTCTCGCCGAGCAGTCAGAGCGGCTGCAGGCGGCGGAGCAGCTGTCGGAGAAGAAAAGCGAGCAGGTGGAGGAGCTGCAGAGGCTGCTGGCAAACATGGCGGTCGAGAACGGCCTTCTTAAAGACAAGATGGCGGCCGGGGAGGCGGAGCTGCTGCAGCTAAAAGCAGACAGAGAGGACGGTGCAGAAAATAAGAAAAGGTAAGATCGCTGTGAAAAGAGTCGTGTACACTGAAAAAGTTTCACGGCTAGTTCCTCTCTGTCCTGGACAAACAGATTCTGTCTTGTTACGTTGGTTTGCAGGTGCACAGACCTGCAGGAGGAGGTGGCCGCCCTGAAGGAAAAGATTCACCACCTTGACGACATGCTGAAGAGTCAGCAGAGGAAGATTCGCAACATGATAGAGCAGGTATTCATGCACAGAAGGGTTCCTGGTCATGTGACACTGCAGCTGCTTGAAATAGAAAAGCGACTTGTGCGTTTCCTAAACGTCTCCTTACGTCTGTTTTTATTTTTATTTTCTGTAACGCAGCTGCAAAACTCCCGAATAGTCCTCCAAGAGAGAGATCGAGTCATCGGAGACCTGAGGGAACGATTGGCCTTCTTGGACGCTGAGGTCAGCATCCTTCATTCTTTTCTAACCATCTATGTTTTTTATATTTTATAAAGCGTCTTCATGATTAAAAAGACATATTAAAGGAGTTCCTCTAGACCCGTCGTTGTGTTGATCTCGATTGTTAAATCAAACTATGGCCACAAACACTGAAACAAGTGCTGCAAAAGGAAAGATTAATTTTTATAAGCTTTCCATTAAGCTGTGGAATTTTAGAAATGGTCCACGTTGAAAAACTTTCTGTGGAAATTTATATATAATAACAGGAAATTGGAGCATTTAGTTTCATCATAGGTGGATGATGTTATAAGTAAATATTGAGACTGACCCAAAGTTTATATAACAAATTTATTGACCTAATTTGCATATGATGACTTCACCGTGTCGCCATCTTCGATCAGATTTCACAGAATGGATTTTGAGCTTTTCTACAGTTTCCTCTTGTTGTAAACTTTGTCTAAATTCACACAAACACAACTGAACAGAAATATGTTTTGTCATTTTAGTTCCATAAAAAACAAAAATCAAGGTTTATAATTCCACCTTTATTCTCACATATTTCCATTAATTTTCATGGTGTGTTTACAGCTTTGGAAACTCACGGACGTTAGCAACCCCAGTGATAATCCACCAGTGAAACTTCTGGTTTAATCTGGCTTGTGTCTTGTACTAAGTGCCTAAAAAAGCTTTTTATTTAAATACATTTTGTACATTTTTCTTTCTACATTTAATGAAGAAAAAAGTCTTGACCTTATGATGAATTATTATAGTGTGTATGCTTCATAAAGAGATTTGTGATCTCAATGGGATTTTCCTGGTTAAATAAAGGTTAATACATAAATAAATAATCATCCACACTATTGTTTCTTCTGTATGTTTTCAGCATTTTTCTCATTCCACATTTTTTGTGCTATTTCAACAAATCAGCTCAAATTCAGCTCTTTCAAGACAATCCTGCTATAACTTTTGGTATTGGTGCTACTTTAGCTTTTTGAAATATTTAGCCGTTTCTGCCACGTTTTTCCTCATAGAAAAAATGAATTGAGCTCATTTTACATCCTTCAAATCTTTAGATGTGTTTACAACCTTTTACTGCTCCTTTCACATTTTGTTCTGCTTCAGCTACTTGCTTACTTGTGCAAAAATAAAAAATAAATCAGCTACTTTCAGCTGTTTTGCACTCCTTTCAGATTATTTCTGCTAACTTCAACATTTTTGTGCTTCCTCCAACTTTTTCCAACTTCAACTTGTGCTCCTTTCAGCTTATTTCTGCTAGTTTCAGCTTTGTCTACAATTTAAGCTACTATTCATCTGTTTTATGCTAATTTAAAGCCTTTTCAGCTAATTCCACATTTTTTGCACTCATTTAAACTTTTTTCAGCTTTTTTCAGAAAAAAATATGCCCTTTCCACTTCACTTCCTCCTTGTAATTTCAGCTTGTTTCTGCTTTTTTAGCTAATTTTCAGCTGTTCATTTGCTAATTTCTGCTTCTTTCAGCTTAATTGAGCAAACGTATTATTTCTGCTTTCTTTTGCTAATTTAAGCTTGTTCAACTTTTTTTAGCTACTTTTTAATAAAATTAGCTGTTTTCAGATAAATTCAAATTATTTTAATGTCTGATACTTTCAGCCTAATGAACTCTTACTAATTTCAGCTTGTTTTGCTCCTTTCAGCTTTTTTTAGTTTTCAACTTTTTCAGCTAATTTTAGCTGTTTATGCTAATTTTAGCCTTTTCATCTAATTCCACATTTTTTAGCTAATTTCAGCTCTTTCCACTTCCTTCTCATAGGTTAAGTTTATTTTTACATTTTTGCCTAAGTTTGGTTGCTAATTTTAGCATTTTTAGCTGATTTCCTAATTTCTGTGCTAATTTCTGCTTATTAAACCTAACTCAGCAAATATGTCTGCTTTCTTCTGCTAATTTAGGCATGTTCTTTCATTTCAGCTACATTTCAGTATGTATTTTAAGCTCATTTCAGCAAGTTCTTCTGCAACATGCATATACTGCATTTTCACAGGAAATGCAATTGATCTAGTTAAATATAAAATGAACATTTTTGTTATTGCTCTTTTAAAATGATAACAGAACTTGCATGTGTTCTTTCACCAGCTAAAGCTACAGGTACCCAGTTTAATGTGTTTAACTTCTTTGTTGACAGAATAAAGAAATGCGCGACCACATGGAGTACTTCCTGGCAGGTCAGGACCCTCCACCCTCGTCCATTGAAAACAAGCCAGAGATTGTTTACAGGTGAAGAAATACCCCTAGGTTTCTGCTAATGTCATCAGCTTAAGTTGCTGTCATGCTGCTTGTACATATTTTTATATTTCTGTGCAGCAAACCTCTGACACCGACCTCACCGACCAACAAAGTCCTTCCGTTCATCAAAGTGATCGAGATCAAATCGTGATGGGAGCAACATGTGAAGAAACCTGAAAAACGTTTTTATTTGTATTTATCCACCTGCTGGTATAGAAACAGTAGATCTGCAGTCAGAATTTAACAAACCTCGTGCATATTTTTCTCGTTACCACCTCGTTATCTTTGGGGCTGTGTCTATTTATCATGATCTTTGTGTCAAAAGCATAAAAACGGCACGAGAACGTGCACAAAGGAAGCAGAAAAAGCCTCTGCTCCAACTCAAAGACTGTTCTGAATTTCTGTCTGTGCAGTTTGTACTTTTGTCAACAAGCCTTCAGGATACAGCAGGAGTTCACCTCAAGTTGCCTCATGTACAGAACAATCGTTTAAATCAAAGTAATAAGCTGTTTGTCAGAACAGGGTAGGACAAGCTGTCGTCATTAATGTAGGTAAAAATAGTTTCCAGCTCCTTTCTCCACCGAGTTCCTTCAGGAGTCACGGTCAATAACCGTGTCATTATGTCAGTGTAAAAACTTTTACTTTTTTAACTTTTGCGTGGGTCAAATGTAGGAAAAACATATTTAATGCAAGATTTTGACTTATTCTGAATTATTTTTGGAAACACACGTTTTCTTCTCTTTTCTATATTTACTGTCCAAGCCTGATTTATGCTAAAAATTAAACTTATTACTATTTAATAACGCTTATTTAACAATCATTTTGTATAAACTTTATGGGTTTCGTAAAATATTTGGTTGTCATATTTTACTGTGAACTATAGTTAGATACACTCGAGTCTCTCAAAGTAGACTCTTTTATAAATAAATAAAACTGACTAATCCAACTTGTTTCATTACTCTGGTGTGTTGCTGCATTTTACTCGCTATACTGCCACCTGGTGGACATATGGAGGACACGACTGAAAAACTGGGTAAATATACAGTATATTTTTTTAAGTCAAACCACAAAGGAGTGTAACTTTTACATAAATACAAATCAAACAGCATAAATGAAATAAGTTAATATTGTCTCTATATAAATATGCTACATCTGTACAAACATAATTAGAAACCAACATTGGATTTGTAAAAACAAAAATTTTACGGTTTTTCCAAAAGAAATTGAATAAAATCTTTGCTTGCAGTTACACTTCTCCAAACATGACTCCTTCAGTCCAGTTTAGGGTTGACAATATTTGCAACAAGTTCAGTCTTTCCAAACTATCTGGTATTTACAGTTTTAAAGCTTAACTTTAAAAAATGTTTTGACTAATCGTGCGGCGGTCACAGCGTGCTCTCCAGCGTGTTGTAGTTGTCTTTGAAACTTTTGAGCTCCAGGAAGTGTTTGGGCCTCTTGCTGCGCTGGCCTGTAGACGGCAGGTAGGTGACCTGGATGGTGGAGGGAGTGCTGCGGACTGGGGAGCCCGTCAGATCTTTGGCTGCAGACTGGTGATGCTGGTCCAGGCTGGTGCTGCTGGAGTAAGCCTTCACACTGGAGGAGGGACAAAAAACATCAAACTGCTCTAAAAACTACATTAAAGTTTTCTGAACCTTGACTTTTATTACTTTTTAATAAATAATCCAAAATATATTTAATAAAATGACTATAAAAACTTTGTTATAAAGGTTAGAAAATTGTTGAGGCTCGACGCCACGTGAACTTGTTTGAAAACTAAAGGCACTTACACATCAGCCAGTTCATTAAGAGCTCGCTGGTATTCGAGAAACTCAGCCTCCCCGAACATCTGAAACGCACCGATCACATGAAATCAATAAAAGCAGGTCAACTTTTACACCGTCTGCTACAGAGGACTTTTGCCCACCCCCGTTCCGTGGCGAGCGCTGTCGTAGCCTTCAAGTAAGCGGTCGATGAGCGCGCTGCGGCTGCTCTTGATGAGCGAGTGGGAGTTTCGCAGCTCCGTCAGCCAGTTCCTGAAGCTGCGACCAGTAAACGCACTGGGATTCTCATAAATCTCTTCCAGTTTATGGTTGAGATTGTAAATCAGCTGAGTCTGAGAGCTCAAAGCATGAACCAATCCTACACATAATGTCAGCAACTTTGCCATGGCCGAAACCGCTGCCGCCTTCTTCCTTAATAGCTGATTATATAGGTATCCACTGGTGCCAAAAAAGCAGAAAACCCTGCTATCATAAATCCAGTGATATTCGGCACTTTCCTGAGCCAAGACAGAAAGGCACAATGTATCCATGATGTATCCAGCCATGTGCGTCTCAGCGGGGCATGAGGGTTCTCCAGCACCCTGTCGCTTGGTTGAAAATTTTTTATCAATTGCATTGAAAATCCAGCTGACCAAATCCATGACAGTAGTTAACAATTTGTAAGATGTGTTAGTAGAAGCTCTAATACACAGGACAGAGAGCAAAATAGCAGAAGAGGGAAGAAAAAGCATCCGTCTTGCTCGAGAGCGAGTGAGGAAAATTGTCAATTTAGGAGTTGAGGACAATTATCAGTCTGCTAACAGTCTGAAGTGAACGACTCAGATTTTTGGTTGAACACATCTCAACTTGTTTCACTTGCTGACTCAACTTTTCTGACATGATTTTAACTGTGAAACGTCCTAAATGAACAAGTCAGTCATGTTTTTTTTTTTTTTGCACAAGATTTCAAAACATTTTATCAAGTTCATGCGGTCACATGGTTTTCCTTGGTATATTTCTGTGTAAGTGAAGCAGCAGTAACACCAAATTATGTTTTATTTTGTTTGGTTAGATTAACAAAAAATAAATAAATTAATTTAAAAAATAACTCAACAAGAACAATCAGAAACTGTCCAGAGGACCTGATTTAACTTTGTTAGATTTTTTTTTTTAACCTGGCTTATTGAGCATGAACTTTGATGTTTTGAACCGCTTCGGCCATGGCTTCCTCAGAGGAATTGACGGGGGAGAGGGAGGACTCCAGAAACCATTTTATCACCATCAAACTGGTTGGCCCACTATGTGAGTGTGCTGCTTGTGGGACTGAGTTTATTACTTATTACTTATTTTTAAATATACTTTATTACTAATAAAAGCATGCTGCCTCTTTCTAAATTCCAGCACAACCTGAAGCTCACTGCATGTAAAGAAGTGGACGTGCTCACTTTGTTGTGCAGTTTTGTGTAATGTGATCCTAAATGGGCAGGGAGACCCAGGCGACTAAATGCATCCTATTTTCCTGCCTCTTCTTCTTCTGGCCTCTTCCTACGCATGAAAGCTCCCAGTCGGCTGTACTTTATACTCTTGTGGTCGGGTCAGTTTTGAAAAACAGGCTTGCCCTCAGTTTAAAGACTTTTCCAAGGTCTGGTTTTGTGAAACGGTCAAAGTGTCTTTCTTTAATTTATTATTTTGTATTAAACTTGATTTAGTTTTGTCTTAAGGAGACATATATAGTTTTTATAATGTTATAAATAAATAAAGTTTTGTTTTTGTGACTCAGCACTAATAAGCACACAGAGGATGAACACCAACATTTAGCCCTCTGGATTATGCACATGGTAGGTGGTAGACTTTAGTCATCATGAAAACTGAGCTAAATTTTGTGCATGTTATATTTTGTTCCCCATGAGAATGATGCCTTTACAATACAATTTAATGCTAACATGTGACTTTATTCTTATTGAGGGTTTAGATAAGAACAAAGGGACTTGTTTATTATGCACAGTTTGTTACAAAAGTATTTATAGACCCACAAAAATATTTAAAATTAATAAATTTGAACTCAAAGATACTTAAATAATTCTAAAAGATAAGTCAATCTGAGATGTGCTGCATGCATATATAGTCACCTTTTTTGCTTTAAAGCTCAAACTTTATCATCAGAAGTAAAATAATTGTTTTGGTTTGGCAGGAGATTTAAACCCAGATTGCAGACAAGACTCGATGAGCTCACAAACATAAACTTACCGGTTCTTTTAATATTGTATTATTTATTACCGGTTAATGAGATAGCAAAAAACTTACACAAGGAGAATTGCAAAGAAACAAAGGGTGGCCCCGACATGGCATCAAAATCAATACTCTGCTAAAGATGAAGGGATTAATGACAGAATACCATATTTTTTGGCCTATTAGTCACAGCTTTTTACATAGTTTACATGCCCTGTGACTTATACACTGAAGCAACACATTTATGGATTTTCCCCCATATTTATAAACCAAATTTTGGCTAAAATATGACCATTTTCATTAATTCTGACTGAAAATGTTGAACACTACAATTTTCAGCCGCTAGATGGCAGTCGAGTAGTATGGCATGCTGTTGTCTCATGTAATAGGTAAGAGTGGCTATTGATGACACAATCAGCTTGCCATAGCCTGACACATTCATCTACCTGGAGCAACCAAGTCAGCTTCATTTCACTGCGCCGCCCTGGCAAAATGCAGCTAATTTGACCATTGAAGTGCATTTATTAAGTAAAAGTTCAACTGAGACAAACATTTACTATAAAGTCAAGCAAACAAATAATTGTTTTAGGTGCTAATCTTGTTAAATTTTGAATAACTGCACAGCGAATCACCCCATGTGCGTTCATTTTTCCGCATATCAGCTTTTGAAATACAGCTGATTAGACCGTCAAAGTGTATTTATTAAGCAAAAGTTAGACTGAGACACACCTTTGCTATAATTTCAAGCAAACAAATATTTGTTTTTAGGTGTTTATCTTGTTAAATTTTCGTTAAAGTCCTCCTGTACACGCTCCTGCGGCCCCCATTTGGCAGACAATCGATTTTTGGCACAACACCGCCCACATTTCCAGGTTGTCAGCGGTGACATGTAACAAAATCGACGCGTCAGCGTTGACATATACGTAATAGATGTGACCTATACGGCAAAGCAACATATTTATGGATTTTTCTACTTTATTAGACATACAGTATTTGGACTGATGCAACTTATAGGGCAGTGCGACATGTACGGCAGAAAATATGGTATATGGACTGATGTTAAATGGAAGCGTGGAAACAGTCGTGACTAACAGGAATGAGGAACAGGTGAGGACAGAGGAGATGAAACTAACAGTGGGGGTGAATACTTAACACATCACACAAACCATAAAATAAATGTAAGCATAAAACACAACAAAAACAAAAATAACAAAAACTCAAATCCCTACAATATTTTTGAAACATCCACCTGTGTGCAATCTAAGTGTTAAATGATCTCAGAATACATTCACATGTTTTTACCGTCCCCTGAATGAACACAAAATAACTTTCCGCACAAATCGGAGCTGCAATATTAAAAAAACTTCAAAATGTCCCAAACCCTGAACATCCCAAGGCACGCCATTGTGTTTATTATTAGGAAAAGAAAGATGATACCACCACAGCAAACCAGCCAAAGGAGGGTTGTCCAACTTGTCCATCAAACTTACTAACCAGGCAAAGAGGATTTTGATCAGAGAAAGGTACATCGGATGGAGCTTCAGAGATGGGAGTAACTGTACCTAGGACCAGGGCTTAATTGGAGCCAGATCCTGCCGAAACATGATCTAGGAACTCTTGTTTTGACAGGGTGAGTTCTGGTAACTGTTTACTTGGATCAGGTAACTCTCAGGCTTACTAATAATAAAATTATGAACAAAAATGACTGCCTTGAATGAATAAAACTGATATTGGAGATGTAATCTGAAAATAATTACATAAACACTAATTTTAAACACCACAGCCACTTACAACTTCTTAATATCACATATGAGCTGCCACTTTAAGTAAGCATTTCTGTGTCTACCCTTAAAAAAATCTCTGCATCTAAAAAAGTAGTGGGGGTGAGTGCTGAGCTAACTAGGCAGTCGAACACGGGCAGGAGCCCACAGGCTGCCATGAACAGATGGAGGAGGCACCTGGAACAGGGACAGTGTTGGACTCGGAACCATCAAGTACGAGGGAGGTAGGGGAAGGATGATTGACATAAGCACCGTGTTTACAAATGTAGGTAAATGTAGATGTTTAACAACCCGTTAAAATACACCAATATGCAGGAAATCGCATCTAATTAATTCAACGTTTCTGAGAGAGGATCTTCCAAATTGTGGAGGAAGGTGAGGAAGTTACACGAGAGTGAAACTGAACATTCTGGCAACAAACCTAACATCTCTCATTGTCTCGAGAAAACCATCCCCACAGAGAAGCATGGTGGTGGCAACAGCATGCTGTGGGGAGGATTTTCATAAGAAAGTCTTGATAAAGTCAATGTTAGTCAGTTATAGGAAAGATGGATGAACCAAAGTCCAGAGAAGCCTTTGAGGGAAGTTTGTTTGATTCTTCCAGAGATTGTACTCTGGGACAAACCTTCAAGCAGGACGCTGACCCAAAACACACAGCAGAAGCACCACTTTACTGGTTTAAATAGAACTTTAATGTCCTGGACTGGTCCAGTCAGTCTTGTTTTCTAATCTAAATGAGAATCTTTGGTTTGATTTGAAGATTAAAAAACACAAGTAGCACCCATCCAACCTTTAAAGTCTACAGTGGTTTGGTCTTAGAATGGCCAAAGCACAACAGTGAATACCCACAGACTGGGAATGATAATTATTATGATCTTTTCAGTGTGACTGGACTCCGTTTACGATTGGACATTATTCTTAATACTAAGCTTGAATTAAACTCATACTTGCTGAGTCTTAATACGTGTGGTGATATGATTGCACTGTTTCATCAAGCCCAGTAAGTAGTAGTAATTTCTTTGCTTCAGGGTCTAGTGAGTCTAAATGGTTTCCTAGAAATTTAAAAATCCCCACAATCACAGCATCAGTCACATCATCCATTCATCTATCCTCCCACTACAAACCACACCAGTTGGTCCTTAGAGAACCAGCAGATGAGGGGAGTCAATACTGCTCTTTATTTCGCCTTAACAATGGCTCCTCAGTGACGGTTGAGAGAGATTCCCTTCTGTCTGAGTCACACGTTGGCCTGAGCTGCCACTGCATTCATCAGAGACCCTTACGATAAGCTGCCTCTGGAGAGTGAGGTGTTCATTGTCTATTTTATTCACTACTTTACAGCTGATCTGCTGAATATTATAAACCTAATCCCTTTGACTGCTGTGCCTGAGTATCAGACCACCTTCATCAGGCTTGAGTGCTAAATGCAAAACTAACTCTTCTATCTCCTAAAGACTGTCAGACCTAAACAATTCAGCCAAAGTTTCTCTTAGTCAGCTTTTCCCCTCCTGAGATAAAACCTTCCAACAGCTAATAGCCTAATCTTTCTCTAACATTTACCAGAGGAAATTACTCTGGGTTTTTGCTCCATTTCTCGAGGTTTTATCTCCTGGTTTTCTTTCTTCTCAGCTGTAATTCTGATCTGAACGAACATAGCTCCAGGCACCCATACCTCAATGATGTATGTTCTCACAAAGGAGACCTCTCTCCTGCAGATGAATAGTTTCATATACCCCTGGAGGATGAGCATGACATCATCTGCTGCTGTGTGCAAGCTTGGTTATAAATAGAGATGGTCGACGATGACGCTTCGGCGTAACAACCCCCCACTGTGAACAACATAAGAGCTAACACGGGTCATGTCACTGATGAGCAGGCAGTCTGTTGTAAATAATTGAACTGCATGTTCATTAAAGAAACACCTGATGTTACAAGCAGATGTCATCAGTAACAAATGGCATGACTGTAATGAGGACATGCTCATCACTAAAAATCTGACTTTATTTCTTTGTTTGACTCGTTCCCTTTGAGCTATCATGAGTGTCACACAATATCTGAAGCTGAACAATCAGCTCATGGTCACGTGGTTGCGAAATGTTATTTTCACACACACCTTTCAAAGTCCATGAGATGCACGGCATAGAGATCCTGGGAAACCCCTTCCTCTGCAGTATATGTCATGGTATGGGTTTCTTCCCGCCTGAGTCTCCACTTGGTCCCTGAATCTATTATTTGGCCACAAATCTGTCAAGAAGAGAGCACCACACTTTCCAGCAGATGGACTTTGCCATACATAACGTCTGCACGCGCTCCATCCTCTTTTTGGTCGTTTGACCATCTCTATAAGTATCTTGAAGAGTCGTACAGCTAATGTATTTTCTGACTGCTTGGAATAGTTGAAGCAAGATGACAACATTACTGCCGAGTGCTTTTCTGCATTGACAAACACACGGACAAACTTCTAATCAATCACACAAAACTTTACACGTGAGAAACAGTCGGGCCTTTTGTCGAGAAGAGGCGGACATAGCTACTACCAGAGCAAAACAACAAGATTTTTGTCATGCAACTACGTAAATGAGAGCTAGTTTCTTAGCTCTGGATGGAGTATACAACCTTTGTCGTGATTTGGTTTGAGCTAAGTTACCGTCTTTTGTTCATTGAGAAATAATGAAATATATTAGATAAATCATAGTTGTGAAAAAAGAAACAAGTAACACTGTTTGAAGTGGGAAACTGTAAAAAGGTCATTACACCCAATATCTTACCTGCTGTGGTAGGGCTGGACGATATGGCCAAAACTTTTATCACAATACATCTCTTGATTTTGGTCGATAACGATATAATTCCAATATCGATATAAACAATATAAATCCTCAGAAACACTGTACAGATAAATTAACGTTCACCTTTTAAACGTCGGGACACGTTGGCTCACACTTTTATTGTGCTTCATTCTGACTTTCAGCAAATTCTATCGGGTGGAACAAGATGTGTTCCCACCGCTAGTTGGCACAACTCACATTTTGCAGCACACTGAAACCTGCAGTGTATCTGATCTTAGCTAGCCGAACTACTTCCACACCGCCAAATTAGTCATTCCTCTCTTATCAGTTATGTCATCTGCTTTCTCTTCACTTGTGAAAGCTTGTTCAGTCACGTTCTGACAGTCATGGGCACTCAGTTTGAAGCGAAAACTTAACGTGCGTTGGAGATTAGCCTAGCTTCCGCTGACTCCTTCTGGACTCGAGCTCTGCGTAACATCTACGTCAACACACACTTATATACAGTAGTTGTGTGTCGCAGCTTTTTCTCTTGGGTTGAAGCGGCACTTCAACCCGAACAGAAAAAGAAATGCATCAGTGAAACGCTCTCATTTTGAAGTGAAAACTTACCGCCCATTGGAACTTAGCCTAGCCTAGCCTGCTACCGCTAACTTCTTCTGCACTCGAGCTCTACGTAACATCTACGTCACCACACACTTGCGTAGTTATGTGTTTTCTGTTCTGAAAAAGAAATGTGTCAGTGAAACGCTGTAATCATGTGAAAATATCGCAAATGTGCTTAAAACTCATATCACATCATTGAATAAAAGTATATTGTGACATATCGACATCAAATTATTGTCCAGCCCTATGCTGTAGATGGCTCTTTGAATAACTTCAGCAAGGAGAAATTTAGTTTAACTGTTGCCGGACTGACAAATTGACAGTGTGTCCAACCATTATCAAGACCAAAGTAGATTGCTTCTGCCTTGAAATAACCCAAGCCAATCTTAGAGCAGTTTGTGTGAATGTCATGTATAAACATGTTTCACTACTGACAGTTTGACATTACCAGTCATGTCATGATATTACTGCAGTAAGCAGTCCTGGCTGTAACATAGGTGCAGCCTGGGGTTAGCTGCTTTAGCCCCTTTTTGCTCTTAGACATCTATGCAACTAAACGGTGAATGGACTGTACTTCTATCTTAACAAGATACTCAAAGCACTTTACAACACAATCTGTGCCTTCATTTACTCGTTCATAAAGCAATCTACTACATCTATACAAAGATTTATCAGAGCTTTATCACATTCATACACTGATGGGACACACATCGGAGGCAATGAAGGGTTCTTGTAAACATGACAGCAATCTAAGAGTTTTTAAAACAAGGTTGACAAGAAGAATCATGAATCTTCTGAGACTGGAGCAGTTTTAAGACTTCAGCAATCCACGTTGATAAGGACCATCTGTTAGCTGGTCAGAATGACACTTGATTTATCCAAACTAACGTCATTCAAAAAGCTATCTACAACAAGGATGATGTTCATTTTCATAACCTTTCCACAAAACCCCACTTAAAAAAATCTGAACCATCACTGTAAATACAACGGTCAGTACCTTCAGCCTGTCATAAAGTACTCCTTGCACACAATTTCCTTAGCAACATAGAGATTATCAAGTGAAATGTGGCCTTCTAGAGTCTACAAAAAGGCAGTTAGAAGTTGTTTCTTCTGTTGTCTTCCTCAGAAATAGCAAAAGGTTATTTGTATAGGCTTTTTTTATTTGGAACTTGGTGGCTTGTTGAAGCATGGGCAAAGGAGAAGCCCAATAAATTTTGGAATGGACAGAGATCAGTTTTCCTAAAATTACAGCATTGGTCTTGTTGGTGGATGCTATTTCTAACTGCTTGTTAAGTTGTTTGCCAGTTCAACTAGGAGAGAGCTTGCTTCTGATGTCAAATGGATCAGGTTATTGACAGCACAATTAAAGTTTTGGCAAAAACTTAGACACTATGGAAGCTAAAGCAGACTCTGTTGTCCACCGAGGCGTACAGGGCTTTTAGTGACCAGTAGAGATGGGGCAAAAATGACTGCCTGGGAGGAGAGCAAGAGAGACAATGAAAGAAAGAAGCATGTATTAAAATGAGGAGATGAAGTGGAAGAGCTGAATACATGAAATGGGTGGGTGAGAGAACGAAAGCAGTAAGTAGAATAACAGATAAAGAATAGAGAGCAGGATAACTCAGAAATGTCTGATTTGCTAACAAGTTTTATCCGAGGTGAAGCTTCACACAGTTTCCAGTATCAATTCAGACGCTGCTTTGGGTTTCAAATCTGCTTTTGATGTTGGTTTTTCAAAATACAGGTAGTCACTGACTTACGGTACCATCGACTTATGACGTTTCTGACTTACGCGCCGCCCCCAGTGACATCATCACACCTTACGTTGTCTTTTTTATGCAGCATTTTATGTTTTTTTTAGATTTTTTTGAGGGTATTTTGTTAGCTAACTGCTTGGAAACACATTAAAACGGCGTTCTAAGTGCGCAG
>JARVLU010000583.1:19691290-19727587 GCA_031762415.1 Simpsonichthys santanae | reverse complement strand
TTCTAGAAGCAATACAAACTTGTTTTAACTGGTCACAAGGTAGTGCTCTGAAATATAAATGAAGTTTAGACAATTGTAGTTAAAACTAAAAAAAATTGTAAAATCGGTTTCTCATGCAAGCATTGGCCGATTTCCCAAAATTAAGGAAATGGGGGCCGATTTATTGGTGCACCCCTAACAATAATAATAATAATATTGTGGCTCCAAAGTGAAACATGGCTCTGGTTTTCAACCACTGAAAGTAGATGCAAGTCCTTCACAATAAAAGTTGTGATGATACATTTAGCCATTTCCATGTTAGGTGAAAAGTTTGACGTCACTTGCTCTCAATGCTCCGTTACTTCCTCTGGATGGAACAACATGAGCACAGCTTGCACAGTGTGTGGCTCTGGTCAATGTGACGTTTCTTCAACATAACTCCACACCCCTTGTGCCATTAGTGTGTGTGTGTGTATGTGTGTGTGTGCATGCATGAAAGGACAGTTTGCACTCAGTCACACCTGGTAAATTTATGCAGGAGAGTAACTAAAAGTCAAATTATTAGTATTTCTAGCATGAGTGCCCTGATCCAATCCAAGGAATTGGATGGGACCACTGATGTTTGTGTCAATGAGATTACCAAATCTCATTTTCTGTTTTAATGTCTACACAGCAGTGAAGGCAGTTAGCAAATTGTGAATTAGCATGCTGGTACCTGCGTGAGTTGAAGCTAAAAGGGATAATTTGAAATTTAAAGCAAAATAGGTTTATGAAATGCCACAGATTCTACCTGTTGTATGAAAAACATTATTTTAATAGGGTTATTGTGTTTCTCACACTAGCACAGCATTGTGCGCATGCTGCATTGAACACATCTATAAATCAGATGTTCCACTGGAAATTTGCCAGAATTGTAATTTATCTTGAATAATTTAAGAACTGCTCTTGAACAAATCAGACAAGAACAAGTCAGTTATTTGTTGGTGTACCCACTTTTTATGCTGCGTTACGTAACCTTATATACAGATTTATGTGGAGATTACGTGTTTCTACAAATAACATCATCCTGATACAAACAAATATTGCACAGAGCTCAGTCAGGTTTAAGTCCAGAATGTGGAACCATTGGCGTTTTAGCCTTTTTGTAAATCTGTGACTTACATTTGTGATTTATGTCCTTTTTTATATTATTTATTCATATTTTATATGGACCTACTTGTGTCTTTAATAAAGATGATGATGATGATGAAATGAATGAGTTATATCTACAAATAATTTTTGCTAAGATGTTTTTATTTTACCTTAAATGTGTTCGATATAAAGTTTTAGGAAAGCTGTTACAATTCCACTTTTTTGTTTAGTTTTTTTCTCTTTTGATTCAGATTTTCTAACATTTTGCATCATTTGTCAAAAACCCTTTACATTTTTTCAGTTGTTTAAAAAGGAAAGTATCAAGAAAAAAAAAGGACCAAAACCAGCAATTTTTTTATTATTATTATTATTATTATTATTATTTATGTATTATTAACTGCACTGTATTTTGTTGTTAGTTTTTAGCTAGTACTCCAAAAATAAAGCCAGCAATATTAAATAATCCAAGTGAGAAAATATTCTCTGCTGACAATATGTTTCCCCTATTAGAGTTTTCAAAACAAAAATCAACTTGTGTAAAATTATTTAATACGTACCGGTACTTCAGTCCTGGCTGGATTCAGACTTTGTTTAAAAAATAAAAAAAATCTGCCTTTTTGTTTTCATTAAACATTTCTGATTGCATATTCAGGAAACTCTTAACATCTCTGTTTTTGTGATTATGAAAATGTTTCTCAATTCTTAAACGTTCACGCTGTCTTGTTTTGGTGCATCAGGAGACTAATCTGTTTCTGCAGCGAGACAAGGACTCTGTTGATAGAACAACCAGGACAATAAACCCCTGACGCTGAAACTCTATTTTTAAACTTCTTAATTCACCCCCGTCTCCTTTTTGTCTCTGCTGTCCTCATTAAAGGACTAATCTGTTGAAATAGTTTACAAATATGCACGTTAATTAAAACCTTCCTAGTATTAATGTTTTCATTTATTATGAACCACACTTTTTTTTTTTTTTTTCTGATACAACTAAATGTGTCCAGTTGGTTTGAGGGTCACATGCTCGTGGTCAGTTTGACCAACTTTTTTGATCAAAGTTTGTGACATTTCTCTTGTCTCCGCAGGAGTTTCTGTGACGTCAAGCAACACAGGAGTACCAGACATTTCTGGGTCTGTTTACACAAAGACACAGGTAATCACAGTTTTAGAACATCTAGATTGTTCTTTAAAAGAAGATGCGCTTTTGTTAGATTAAATGCTGGACAAAGTCTGAGTCCTGGTTCTGCCTCTTATCTCAGTCGTTTGAAAAGCAGGGTTTCCACGCTGCGACACCAGCAGCTTCCTTCAGCCTGCCCTCAGCGCTGGGGAGTGGGGGGCCCATCAACCCCCCGGCTGCGGCTGGCTACGCTCCGGCCCCCTTCATGCACATTCTGGCTCCGCACCAACAGCCCCACTCTCAGATTCTGCACCACCACCTGCAGCAGGATGGACAGGTAGCGTGCATGGCTTGAATTTCTTATTATTCTAATTGTATAGTTTTATTCATCTCTCCCCCCTTAAGAGTATGGATCTGTAGCTTGTTCATTCATTGTTAGGAAAGAAAAATCTTAAATTTTGTCAGAACAGAGATAGTCATGTTCCTTTACTGTGCACTCTGGAGAAAATCCATCCGTCTTCATTCATCCTGACGAGCTTCGCTGCACCATCGAGAGCATATTGACTATTACAGTCTGATACAGGAACTGAGCTGTTAAACCAGAAGGTGTTGCAGGTGGTGAATACTTCACCAAGCTACTTTTGAGCCTCACTTCATGCCTTTGAGGATATCTGCAGGAAACTGATTAACTCCATCCCCAACGCACCATGCGTTTGCACTCATGCCCTGTGGGAGGCGCTGCAGGAGCCTGAGGAGCAAAACCACAAGATTCCAGGCTCTGCTTTTTCCCCATAGCTGTCTCTCTGCTGAACTCTGCCCCTCGACGCTTCACTCCCTCATTATTATTACTATTATGCACTTCAGGTTAGATGCAAACTGTTTTTGTTGCCTTGGATGTGTGACGTGCAACAACAATAAAGTTTAATGTAATCTAATCTAAGAATGGCAGTTCCTAAAGCATCTTGTATGATTGTAAAATGGGGCACCAGCACAATCGGGGAAAGAATGAGAACATCTGGAATTTGCTTTTAGTATTTTCTAGGTTTTAAATAGTATGCATAAAAAAAGTAATTGTAACTGAAAAAACAGTTGAAAACCATTGTAGGATAACGGATGAACCTCACAGATCTTAAATGTGCACTATTTCAATGCAAAGTATTTCTCATATATTGCATATATATTCCAAAGTTGTATGAATCCTGTGTGCAAGACGTTTAGGAAGAATGATCTGATTCTTGAAGGAGTCTCGCTACATCCTCAATTCCAGAATTCAATGATCACAAATAAACATGTAAACCTGGTAATTAGGAAACAATCTTTGAAAATAAGAAGTTCAAATAGAGGATTTCCCAGCATGAACCAGAAAATATTATTTTTGTGCAAAAGTTCTGTGTGGATTACTTTTTTTTAAGCTAGCTAAAATTTGAAAAGCAAACCTAAAAGCTAAAGTTTGCCTAATTTTTAAATCTGTAATTTCAATTAAATAAAAAGTTTTTAAAAAATTAATAGTTGCAATTACCAAGTCTGGGCGCCAATCTTCTGAATCAGCTGACATTTTGATACCTGAAGGTTTTCTGAAAACTTTAGCTGCTCATAAACGTTTGGTAGAAGCTACAACCGTGTGAGCGCCGACTCAGCGTTCAGACGTTTGCTAATGTCTTCATTTCTCTGCTGTCCTGACAGAGCGGGACGGGGCAGCGCAGCCAGAACGCCTCCATTCAGCAGAAGTCTCAGATCAACAAGTCGGCATACAACAGCTACAACTGGGGGGGCAACTAACATCCACTGGCCAAACCCCTCCCACTTCGTCTACAAGCTGAGAAAAGGAAGCAGGGCTCATCACTCCTCCTTTGGTCGATTTCCTCCCTCTTCTTCCTACAGAGGGACACCCCCCACCCCCGGGTCTTTTGGCTCAGCATTCCCACAGCCCACAGAAGGTGCTGTGCTGAACTAGCACCGTCGGAATGGGGGGGGGGGGGCTTCGAAGAGGGATTGTATCTAAAAGGTTAGAAAAATTCTAGAGGTGGAATATGTGTTGGAAATTTGAAATTGTTGATAATACTCAACACCCCCCACCCCCACTCGTGTGCAGCACCCCACCCTCGTTTCTTTGTCTTACATGTAACATAGAACTGTTTTCTAAAAGAATGAACATTTCCTGTCCTTTTTATTTCTTTTATTTCCATTTTTCTGGCCTAAGGGAAAGAATGAAGTAATATCTGAACATTTTTGGTTGGGGGGGGAGACAAGGCAGGTTTGTATTTCTCACCTTCACCTCCTCCCTTTAATATTCATGAAAGAAACTTTCCTCCTTCACAAAATATCCAAAAATAGAAATGTGCTTTTGAATGTTTCCTCTCCTTTTATTATTTGTCATTTTTAGTTTGAAGAAACAATTCTCTGAATTGGAAGAGTTGTGAAGTTTATTTTTTACCAGATATAAATATATTATATATAAAGACATATTAAGCAAAGCTCACTGGTTTGGACTGTGAGGAAAGTGTGTTTGTCATGTGACTGCGTGCATGTTTGATCACACGGGGGCCGCGGTTGTGTTTCTGTGCTTCGGTTTTTTTCTCCCAGCACAGGATTTTTTTTCATTACCCAGCGTTTTGTACAGTTACTGTTCCCAAATTAGAAATAATGTTGCATTTATTTTGAAAGAATGATTTCCAAGGCCCACCTCCATGCACACAATTTGCCTTTCAGTCTGTTTTATTTTGTTTTTGAGCCCTCACCCCCACCTCTTCCCTGCTTCACCACCTGTCCCCTGACGTAAAGAAATCCGCAGCATTGAATACCAATGGACAGAATTGTAAGAATAGTTTTCTTTTTGTCAATGTTTTTTTTTTGTTTTCTTTTTGTACTGTGTTTTAAAGATTTAAATGGATAAAATTGTCTTGTACATATATAAAAAAAAAACAAGTACTGTAGTCCCTGTTTGTCAATGGCTTTCTCTTTTTCCTTTTCAAATCCTTGCAGACTTGTTAGCCTTTTCGTTTCATTTTTTTATTTTGTAAAAATATATAAATATAAATAAGAAAAAGGCATTTTCATCATTTTGGATGTTAATGTCTTAATAAACAATTTCTTGTGGCTTGTGAAATTAGCAGCGTTTCTTGTATTTCTGGTGTCTTTGAATCGTATGAATTAACAAATCTGCAAGAAGTTGGTTTACTTGCAGGGATTTTTTTTTTTTTTAATTACCGTACAATTTACAAAAGTAGATTTTAGTAACCTTTGATAAGAGAAGAAAGCTGTGCTTGGCTAAACGTAAATAAAAAATATGGAACAAATGTTTTTTTTCGGTAACTGCAAAGATAACACCTGATGAGACTGACTCCTGACTGGGTGAGTAAATCCCACTCCTGGGTTGGAGAAAACTGTTTGCTGGCCTGGAGCAAGAAATGTGAGCATAAATAATATGTCCTCATGATGCAGTACTGAATAAATACTTTTTCATTTTCCTCTTACGATATGGATGAGGGTGTTTGCTATTGTGTACTTGTGTCCTAAAAAGGTACACGACAAGCATTTTCAAAGTATCTTAATTGTAAACACCAGTAATGTCAATATACAATCTCAGTTTATGTCATAAGTATGGAAGCTCATTTCAGCCACTTTGATTTAAAAAGTGTTAGTCATATTGTTTCAAAATTATGACAGCATCTTTTTGACCTAGCATCTTCTAAGCATCAGCATCACATAATTTTAAGTTGCATCTTTTTAAAAGGGAAAAGATGGCAAAAATGGACTTCCGTACAGCTTTCCTGGAAAACTGGTCTGTACTTGTCAAAAGCCAAACAAATACTGTACAGTAGTTTTATTTTTTTATTTTTTTTAAGATAACCTGTGACTTCAAATTAGAGTAAATTTATGGTCTTTGTTTGGTCAGTTATAAACATCTGGATGCTGAATTTACTGAATAGCATTAATGAAAATCTTTAATTATTAGAATACTGTATAAATCTTACGCATCTTTGTAGCTCAACTCAGGCGACACCGTTGGGTCATTTAGTCACGTTTCCGCCGGGAGTTTATGTGTGCATCCATATAGTTACATCTCTATTGGATATAGAGTACTTGAAGGAATATGTAACATAAAAAACGAAATAATCTACAGTACCGGCACTTCACTTTATCAGTTTTTTTTCCACCAACCAAATATGGCGGTTTGATATCACGTGACAGTTGACGTCACGACTTCGAGATTTTTCCTTTGTAACAGTTTTATTTAGTTTTGTAATTAAAATTTCTGGTTTGGCAGAAGTGGTGTCGGTAATGGTGCAAATAAAAGTGATCTACCTGTGATTTTTATTTTTTTTTATTTCCCTCGGCACACCTTTTGTTTTGCGACACTTTGCGTCATCCCCGTTGCTTTACCGCTCAGTCAGTTAATCTAATGTTTGTTATGTAGCTTCTCGGCAGCAGCTGTTAATATTTTCATATTACGGTGTAGTTTTCTTCCAAAGCTGCGATTAAATGAGTGTTTTTGACTTGTTTCGTGGGTTCTTCGGAGTCCCTGGAGGCCATTATCGAGGCCAAAGGTGAGTTTGTCGATTTCAAGTTCGTACAGTAGCACGTTTGTTACATGTGTCTTAGGTAACGAAGTCAAAGAACGAGATTAGTTTTATTTATGCCAGGAAAACCACAGGGGTCCCTCAGCTAGCACGTCTGCTGTTCAGTGTAAGCCCAAGCGTACCGGTAATACGATTGTGTTTATCAGGGTCTAATATAGTAACCATGAACCTGTTAACGGAAAGCTGTGCAGTCTGTTACTAAACCTGGTTCATTTTTAGGGACCCCTTCTTCGATGCCATGACACACGACGAAGATGAAGATGAAAAAGATGGTTTCTGCTGCGATGGGTTCAGAAGAGACCAGCAGGACGTCTTGGACGATTCCTTGAGGTTTGGGTTCAGCTTTGGTCCGGACGGGATGAGGTTCCAGGAGCCTGCCGTGTTTGGTCACGTCCTCGGAGAGATGGAGGAGATCTTTTCCCAGTTGGGCCGATGGGAGGAGGGCACAGAGTCTGGATTCTTCGGTACGAATGCCTGTGTTCTCACCACCTGCCTGTTCGGAACATGAGAACTTTGGATCTTGTTAGAGGAGTCAGGGATTCTAATAATCTGAGATATAAAACTAGACAATGTTCTCGAAAGTAAAAAGTAACAGGAGCGTGGTGGCTCCTGTGATTGGAAGGTTGACATTTTGACTCCCCAGACCAACAACATCAAAATGTGGGTGGTAAAGGGAAAGCACCCACATCTGTCTCATTTGCCCCACTCAGTGCCCTTGAGCAAGGCCCTTAATAATAATAATAATAAACCCACCATCTGCTCACAAACAGCTCTTGAAAATGAGTCCTCATGACTCAATGAGACTTCTTGTACTGTATAAATAAATGTTAAAATTAAAAAAATGTTCTATCTTAATACAAGTTTTGAGAACGTATCACTTCATTGTTTACTGACAACTGACGAAACAAAAGTTAAATGTGGTTTCCTTCTTACGTTCCACTGGTTTTATAACTATGTTGTGTTATTGTTGTGCTTTTTCACAACCTTCACTTGTCCTTTTTTTACATCAACACATTGAATTTTATCATGAACCCTGAATTTTTATTCACCTAAATATGTTTATTCTTGGGTTAAAAGGTCAACTTTTTTCTTTTTCTAGAGTCCAATTCTGTCACATAAAAGAGAAAATGTGCTGTGATGGAAAATATCAGTCTTGGTAACCAAAAGTTAAAACAAGCTAAACAGAAACAACAGCAAAACAAGCTTAATAAGCAAAACAACTACTGAAATCAGTTAAATATTTGCTGAATAGTGAACAATAACAAAAACCAAAATCTAAATTTAGCACCACTGTAGCTAAAACCAGCTAAATGAACAAAACAAAAAGATACAATTAGCAAGAACTGTTGCTAAAACTCTAAACTAGCATAACCGTAGCTACAATGCAAAAGGCAGCAAAACAGCTGAATAGAACTCATAACAAGGTTGTAGCTAAAATTAGCATAAGAAACATAGAGCTAATCTGCTGAAGCAGATTTTACAGAAGAATGTTTTTGAAGGAACAGATCTCAGTGTGTTTCTAGAAGGGAACATTTTGTAAATAAAGATTAGCAAATCAAAATTAATTGTGTTACGCACACTTTTCTGGTCGAGCTGAACATTTGTAATGACTTAACAGTTTGATATCTTTCTAGTTTTTAATATTAATAGTTTAATGCTCTGATCATCTTACTGCTGTAATTTAGGTGTTCCCAGAATCATGCCGCCGCCGCCTCAGGGCAGATCAGAGAGAGGTGGAAGCATTGGGAACCCTCTGAGGGACTTTATGCTCAAATCGCCCAACTGTCACACACGAGAACCTCCGAGGGATGTCCAACCTTCTTACGAGACACCAGAATTCCCTCATTGGCCTTTTCATGGCTGGAGACCTTTCTCCAAGGTACCTGAGTCAAAGATTGATCCTGAAAGTTCTTCCAGCAGGACTTTGCTTCAGTTCCAGCTGGTTTATTCTAATAATCAGATCTGATTTCCTTATGTGTCTTAACAGTTCAATGATATGTGGAGACAGGAACCACAGAAAACTCCAGCTGAGGAGTCCAAAGAAGATAGAAGTAAGATTTTGTTTCCTATATATAGGTTTCTTCTTTCTGTTTTTCCCTCCACAGCGAATCATCCTCCTCCATCTCACTCTAGCCTCACTCCAGCTGCCTCCATGTCCTCCCTAAATGCGTCCATATCTCCTCTTTGTCTTTTTCTTATACAGTATATAGCTTTAATTGGTTTAATTTGTAAAGCTATTGTTTGCTCTGATCCCCTCCAGATCTGGATTCTGCAGTGTCATCTGTTGGCCCGGATCAGATTCTGATTCCACCTGCAGCTCAGGCGCCGAGTCAACCCAGAACCCGGTCATTTTTCCAGTCAGTCAGTGTCACAAAGGTGGTGAAGCCCGACGGGGTGAGTTTTCTTTGCTGCTCTGCAGATGTAAGATTTATATCATTTGAATGTTCAAGAAATGTTATGTTTATAATTTATAAATGTCTGATGGGGAAGAATCTGATGTTTCTCTGATATTCTTCCTAAATCTGAGAGGTAATGCCTGACAGCTGCCATTTTCTGTGGGAACTTATTTCTACCACTAATTAATAAATGAATCGACCAGAAGCTAAAACTTTATGTCTGATGGGAACGAATCTGATGTTTGATGGGAAAACTTTTTCACTTTTTAGGTTTTAATATAAAAAAAAAAAAACTCCAGAAACAAACTGTTCAAAACACAAATGAAACATTGAGCGTGTCTGTGTGTGTGTTAAGAGTGTGGAGGAGCAGCGGACAGTCCGAGACGGACAGGGAAATGAGAAGACCACAGTGACTCGCTCAGGTGGTGCGGGGATGCTGAAAGGACCGGACCACCAGACTGGACCCGTGTGTCCAGGTCAGTTCAGCTCCTGTCTGGGATCCTGAACTAAAAATATTAACGTATCAACAAATATAAGCTGTTAACTAGCCTTTTGCTACTTTAAGCTGTTAACTAGCCTTTTGCTACTTTAAGCTTTTTACTAGCCTGTTGGTGCTTTTAATTTTAAACTACCTTTTTATAACTTTTAGCTTCTAGTTAACCTTTTGCTAGTTTTAGCTTTTATCAAGCCTTTTGCTGTTTTCAGCTACTGTTTGCTACTTTTGGCTTTTATTTATACTTTTAACTAGCGTTATGCTGCTTTTAACTTTAACTCAGTTTGAGGTCTGCAGAACATTTTGGCTGTTGTTCAGCTGTCTGTGTTCACTGCATTTTGGTAGAAAATAGAATCTCTTTTTGTTGTTGTTGTTTTTGTTTTAATTTTGTGTTTTTGTTCCAGGTGAGCCCCATCGGTTCTCAGACCTGCGGGACGACAACTCTTTATTCTCCAAGTTCTTTGGAGGATTTAAATAACTCGTGGATGAAAACACACTTTGGACTCGTCACTTTTAGGTTGTATTCCCCCACAGCTGTTCCTCTTTAGCTCAGTTTTATTATTTATGGACAAACTAAAGTTTCTTGATTTGCCAAAATAAAAATAAAACATAAAATGTTGCTGACGTAACAAAAAAATCCAACTTTTACAAACAGACACTCATCACGCGCTGAAAAGTTCGGGTGAAACGTTTTATTTTTGTATCGTCTCAGAGCGTGGATGGAACTGAGGGAGGAATCAAATAAAGATTTAATATATTTATCCAGTTGTTTGCCTCTTTGTTTCAGTTCTCAGAAATTGTTTAAACTTGTCGACACTTTTAAAACCCCTGGAGAGTCTGAGTGCCCTGAGAGGATGAACAAAAGTGTGTGATACTTGAGCTGTTCGGAATAGAAAGATGGATAAAATATCAAATTATTTATTATTGGACAATAAAGTGGACTGCTGCCTTCTTCAAATCTGTTTTCATATTTCATGGCAGCATTATTTTATTTAAAAAAAAACTATATAATCAGGTTTGGACTACATCAGGGTTATTCAGGCAAAAATGTCATATTCCTATCAGAAGAGCTTAGTTCTGCACAGGAATGGCTACAGCCAGCTGCTACTGCTGTTCTTTGTACTTTTAAATAACTGGAACTCTATTAACGGCTCTGCTCAGGCTAACCATTACCTACAACAGGTAAGACACTAATTGTTCAGAACCCTATAACGATCAAAGAGAGGAAAACCTGTAACGCAATCAGTTGATTCCAGTCAGCTGGAGCTGGTCTCAGTCCTGGATCATGATTTGTGTCTCGGCAGCTCCTGCAAATGTCTGCAGGAGTGAAAGTCAGCCTCGTAATAAAACCTGCGTGGCGTAACAGCTCCAGCCTGAAGGGTCGAACTCTGCTCAGAGAGGCTGAAGGAGCAGAGCTGCGCAGCTTGGACGCACCTGATCTCTGAAAAGTTCACCTGAGGCTGAACCAGCTGGAGGATGGAGAGGCTGCTGAGAAGGTGTCGGATCAAAAACAGGCTGGTCAGGGAGTGCATGGCTGAATTTCTCGGGGTCTACGTCCTGATTGTAAGTAGCTGTCTGATGCATTCTGACTAGATGTCAACAGATTCCTAAGAGATAACTTGCTCGTCTGCTTTAAAGCTTAGTGAATACGTTTGTAGGACTTTGGCCCGATTAAGACAAACCAGGGGTGTGTGGGGGTGTAGGACAGTTGTTTTATCCTTAATGACTGTCTCCTCTGTCAGAGCAATGAACATTTACAGAGCAGACCATAAAGCAGGTTAATCAGAAATCAAGTCTTTAGGGTCTTTTATCATTTCATAACAATAATAAAAAAAACATCCTGTTTGAACAGGCAGGTGTAAATTTAAACAGTTTGTTTTTAGCATTTTATTAATTTCATAAAGTTTTTTTGTTTATTTGCTTGTTTACAACTCTGAAACTCTTCTGTATTTTATAATTACAGCTGTTTGGATGTGGCTCAGCAGCCCAGGTGACCACATCTGGCGAGAGAAACGGCCAGTACCTGTCCATCAACCTGGGCTTTGCTTTGGGGGTGACATTTGGGGTCTTTGTGTCCCGCGGAGTCTCGGGTAAGACACAAGCGTTACAGATAACAGAAGGTGAACTGGTTAGGTGAACCGTTTTGAGGTTTAGTCTGAATTTAAATCAGATAGGCCACCAAATATTAAATATTCATACAGCTGTATGAACTCAGATAAAAGTCCTGCTGACTGAGGGTGACGATGTAAAACACATCAAATTCAACAAAATAAAGTAGCCAAATGTAAGATAAAACTACTGTAATGGTTTTGAAAAGAAATAAACTATAGTTTTAAAAAGGGTTTAAAATGAGTCAATTTTTTATATATAAATATACCGGTACCTGCACTGCAACAAAGTTCACCCGATTTTAATTCACAACAAACAAAAAATAAAATACAGTACTAAACTCAACTTTATCATTTTAGTAGTTTGCAAAAACAAACATAATATAGTGCTTAACAAAACTGGCAGATGAGTTAGATATGACAATGTAATAAAAATATCAAAATGAAAACACGTAAAGCATAAACAGTGAAAATACAATTAAAAATTTGACTCAGAAAAAAAATTGTATCTACATAAAATACATAAGAGAGCTGTTTTTCAGCATAAACATGATAATAAATACTGTATTTCCTAACAATAAAGCCTAAAAGAAGCGTAAATATTGAAAACAGAATTGGACTTGGAGCAGAACCCTGTGGAACGCCTTGACTGAGTCTATATGATGAGGACAGATAACGGAACATTTGCAACCTGTGCTGGCAAAACGAGTCACAATGAAAATGTTTTAATATTAAAGTATTCTTTTCAAATTCTCACAAGCTTCAAAATGAGACATGGTTTGTTGAAAACTAGCGATTTATCATCTGGCAACGAGCAGATTATCTGTAAGAGTGGTTTGAAAACCGTTTTGAGGGTCTAGAATGACATCAGGAATTCAAACCGTGTATTTAAATAGGGAATCGCCAAGCTTTGCATTAACATTGAGCATTATATGAAGGGATTTCCTGACTGTAAGAATTGTAAGACAATGGATCATTGTTGAATACAAACCTGTTAGAAAACAGATTTGGAGGTAGATTAGGGAGATTTTGTGGTATTCTTGTTACTGGGCTCAATAGATGGTGTCTTTATGGAGTTTTATTTTTACATGAATTTCAATTACAGCACAAATCATTGTTTACATTTCTAATATTTTCACTGCAGCCTGTGCTCATTCTGACTCATTTTTTAAGTAAAGGTCACACATAAACACCAGGCCAGGGATGTAATCTTGATTTTGATGGTGAACAACTCATTTGTGATTAGTTTTTTTTCTTAACCATTCCAAAAAGTTAACTTGTTTTTCACTCCCTGTTCTTTTAAGGAACATATTGTTCCATCATAACTCTGTCAGTTCATAAAATGTCTTGCATCAGGTATGTTTAGATGCTAATTTCTTTTTGAAAGAGACACAACCCAGTACAAACAGAATACAGTACATTTTACTGTATTTCCAAAAGTCCAAATGTTAAAGATTACCGGTATTATGGAGAAGGAAAAAAAAAAACACTGATTAATATCTAAACATCATTAATTGTTTGTTTCAAGGTGCTCACCTGAACCCCGCTGTCACCTTGAGCTTGTGCGTTCTGGGCAGGTGTTCATGGATCAAACTGCCGTTCTACACCTTCTTCCAGGTGCTCGGAGCGCTGCTGGCTGCAGCCACAGTGGGGCTGCAGTACTACGGTGAGACCTGGACCACTGCACCCGTAACGTTCTGAAACAAAAAGCAGAACAAGTTCACGTCCCAGCTGCTGGTGGTGGGTTGAGCTCACTGAGGAGCATGCTACCTGCTGATCTTCACGTCTGTAAATGTTTGCAGATGCCATCCAGATGTTCAGTGGGGGTCAGCTGACGGTGACGGGTCCGACCGCCACAGCAGGTATTTTCTCAACCTACCCAGCTGACTACCTCAGCCTGTGGGGAGGAATTGTTGACCAGGTCAGTTACTCTCTCTCTTGTGATTAATTAATTTGATCTCATGCAGCAACATGAGCAAGAACCAAACAGCTGGACTTGAATCCTTTATCTCTCCTGTTGCCTTCAGGTCAAAATGACCCACAAAGCCGAGGCCTTAAATCTTAAGTTTATAAAATTGTGTTTTTCTGAACAGTACCTTATTGTTCCTCAGGTCATCGGCACTGCGGCGCTGCTCCTGTGTATCCTGGCGATCGGGGACCAGAGGAACACCTCCATCCCTGATTTTCTGCAGCCGCTCCTGGCTGGAGCGACGGTTCTGGTGATCGGCGTCTCCATGGGCTCCAACTGCGGCTACCCTCTGAACCCGGCTAGGGATTTTGGACCTCGACTCTTCACGTACATCGCCGGCTGGGGAGAAGACGTTTTCAAGTTAGTAGCAAAATGAAGCTTTTATGTCTGTTAGCAAAATATCTCATGAACCACTTGACTCATTTTAATGAAATGTTTAGGAAATAATCATTGGACATTCTTCCAACAATTAATACACTGTTGAGGCTAACTTAATTCAATATGGCTGCCATAACCAACTGAACTTAAAAAAACACAAAAGTGATTATAATTCAGTCTCTTTCACAGAAATTAAGCTGTAATTTGGTGTGGTAGTAGCTGAGAGTCATTCATACAATTCCTTTCTTTTTTCTCATTAAAGTTATAATTTCTGTGCAAACAGGGCTGGAGGCGGCTGGTGGTGGGTGCCGATCGTTGCCCCCTGCATCGGAGCGCTGCTGGGGGCTCTGATCTATGAGCTGCTGGTTGAAGTCCACCACTCTCCACCTTCGTCTGAGATGACTTCAGGTCTGGAAGCTGCTGAGAAGGAGGGAGTGGAACTGGAGGGAGTGGAACCAGAAGGTGGAAAACACATTTAAGTGACCAAATTAGGAGGGAACTTGTCAAACATTGCACTTTAAAATGTGGACTGAGAACTTTTTGTACGCTCAGATTGCCGTTTCAGTTATAAATATAAATCTGAAAATATAAACATTTTCAGATTATCAAGGAATTAAAAAAAGATTCAAAACTATCTAACAAATCTATTGAGTTCCCTGCCGTGTTCTTCGGAAGCGTAATCATTATTGCAGCCATTTATGGTTGTAAACTTTATATGCAGTTTCAGATCATTGTGCTTTAAACTTTAAAGATTAGATCTGGTAATTATAAACAGACGGCTGAAAACTGAGCTTAAAAAAACAACAACTGATTGACAAAAACTACCAAACAATTTCCAATTTCTTTTGCACATTTATTTCCAAACAGCACAGAAGTGTATGGCGTTTCAGCAAGCAGACCACAACCATGGAAGAGAAGATGACGTGACACTACTGAGCTATATAAATATGATATGACATATATAAAAAGATACAAACAGAAGATTGTTTTCTCCACTCGTAGGCCCTCATAGTGTCACTGTGAAGGCTGCGACGTGTAAAAAAAAGTGAGTACAGCAAGCACTGATCCTGTAGTTACCAAAAAAAAAAAAAGTCTCAAAGAGATAACGTTTCGTTTTCATACACGTTAAGACGACACGACCCCCTCGCCCTCCTCCTGTTTTGTAATTTCAATGTGTAGCCAACTCGGGGGGAGGATTTTTTTTTTTTTTTAATTACCAGTTTTAGGAAGGAAAAAGGGAACGAGTACAAATACTACACATATTCACATTATCATAGCAAGTTACTAAAACCAGAACGCTTTCTTAGTGTAACTATATGTATTTACACGGCAAAACTCGTTTACTACTCGACAGGAAGCCCGGTCTTTCCTCTAGCTTAACGTCACAAATTATTCTCACGACACAGACTACCTGTAACCGTCAGTTCTTCGTCATCTTGTTGCACTAACAATATACCAACAGCAATAATGTTTTTATATAAATAAATATTGCAACGTAAAAATCGGGGACTTTTTTTTTGTTTTTTTCCCGCAAACACTCCCTTTCATGCTTCACGTGTCTCAGATTTAGTTTGTTCAGCTTTCAGAGGCGTTAAAGCTGATTAATAAACAAAAACAAAGAGGATGTACTTTGAGGCAAGCAGCGTGAATATAATAATGTAGTGGAGTATAGTGTGTGTGGGGGTGTGTGTGGGGGGTGTTTTACTAACGGACAGTGCAGATTGAGAGTGCTGGAAATGTGTTATACACAGCATGGCTGATAGAAATGTTTGCTTCTGATCAAACATGCAGCTTTAATGGCACAGAAGAAGTGCCACAGAGTAAAATGCTTGTTGTTTAAAAATAAAAAATAAAAATCTGCTCAGGCGCAGCTGTGTTTCAACATTCATGTCCTACAGCCCCTCCCCCAGTCTCAGGTGACCCATCCCTACTGGGGCTTGTCTGTCTTGTGTGCGGTGAGGAAGGCCATGCCGTGGGTCCTGAAGTGCGTGTTGAGGTCCGTCGCCTTGTCGAAACGGCGCCCGCACACCCTGCAGCTCAGGTTCCCGTCTCCGTCCTCGGCCTGCGCCAGGGGGGACGTGGCGAAGGAGGCGTCCGGAGAGCCGGGAGCGCAGGGGGCGCCGCGCTCCGCTTCGTTGTCCCGCACTCGGTGAGTGATGAAACGGTGTCTGCTGAGCGAGCCGGCCGACGCGAAGCAGACGCCGCACTGCAGGCACTGGAAGGAAGCGGTGTCGCCGCGGTGCTGCGGGATGTGGTGCTGGAACACAACCCCGTCCTCCGTGGAGAAACCGCAGGGGACGCAGCGGAACACGCTGTCTTCCTCCTCCATCTCACCGGGTGTTGACGACGTGGACGCCACAGAGGTCCTGGTTCTCTTTGCCGGACTGTTGCCGTCTTCTGTGGCGTTTTCCTCCTCATCCACCGCCCTGCCTACAGGGGGGCCAACCTCACCGTCATGCTCTGAGGAGCTGCCGGGTCCTTCGCCTCCTGTAGCGGCACGCTTCCTGGTCAGAGGGGGACCCTGAGGGACAGAACACTGAGGCTTAACAGCCGAACTTCAGATACCGAGTCCTAAAACCACTTTTTTTGTGTGTGTACGTGCTGGTTTGTGACAGAAGCTGAAACTGGGCTGTTAATGCTAAAGGTAGCAAAAGTCTAGCTAAAAACAAAAATAGAAGATTGTTTTGGATAGAAGAACATATCTCAGAGGGAAGTATCGGTATTTGTAAATAAAGTTGAATTGTATAAAAAAAATAGCACCCATCTCCTGAATTAACTGAACATTCTGATGCATAATTCAACACAAACTATGCAGAAGTAGTTGAATTACAAAAAGCGTACGGAGAAATCAGCATTTAGACCAAAACAAAAAATTACCAGTTTTAATAAAATCTCTTGACTTTAAGAAATTTGTCATGTGGGTTTTAAATAAACGCAGCTGGATTTAAACCAGTTATGATAAATGATGATCAAGAGAAGGAGCTTCGGAGCGTAAACTCACCTGTCCATCTGTTCTGTGATGAAGCCGGATGTGTTTGTCCAGCAGGAACCGACTGCCAAATGTGCGTTTTCCTTCTGTGCAAAACCTAAAAAAAAAAAAAAACATTAAGTCATGTTTAAACAATATACTGACATGCAAAAGACTTAAGCCATTAAAACTGCTCATTTCCTGTAGAACTATAACAATGTAAAACTCATAGTGCCCTCTAGTGGTCAGAATGTGTCACGCAGTCAACTTTAAAGGAAAAAGGACCAACACTAATTTGGATTTTTGTACTTAATAGTTAAAATATATAAAAAGCAAACATTTGCTGTGGAAAGAAATGCTATTCATTGCTAAACTAATTCTAAGGGAAACAATTTAAAATAACAGACGTGTACAGTAGTTCCTCGCTTATCGCAGAGGATCTGTACCCTGAAGCCCCACTTATAGTTTCTTTATTTGTCATACACAGTACATGTGGTACACGTGGTGTAACAAAATTGTGTACACAGGGTCCCAGCTACATCCAACAAAAGTATTAAAATGTAAAAGAAAAACAAGATGTAAGATATGAACTAAGGAAAACGTTAACTAAAAATACACTAAGCACTAGTAGCATAAAAACAATAAGCTGAACAGCAGCAAAAACATGAGTCTGTGTACTATAGTATTCATGTACTATTTATCCTCTTGCAATATTCTAAACAATGTTTCTAATCTCTAAACGCTCACATCATGATTTCAGCTCCCTGCCTCTGCTGCTCTCCGCCACCTGCAAGCGTTCTTGGCCACGCCCACTTCTCCGCTCTGCACGGAGAGCAGCTGATCAGCTGCAGCAGGAAGCTTACCCTGCAGTAAGGGCTGCACAGAGGTGCTAAATAATTTAAATATTTTATTTTAAATAAAAAATCCATGCCGATCGTGAGGCTCATCCATCAATCAGTCAATTGTGTGTCATGTCCAGTCTTATTTTGAAAAACCGTGACAGAGCGAGTCCACGAAAAACGAACCGCGAAGTAGCGAGGGGCTACTTGCATTCATGCTGAACAATATTGAAAGTGACAGCTGAGGTGACTCACTGGCAGTGGAAGACTCTTTTGTTGCCCTCATGAATGACACGCTCATGACGTCGCAGGCTGGACGATGTGCTGAAGGTGCCTCCACAGATACGACAGGGGAACTTTGGAGAAACAAAACAATAAAACGTTTAAAAGAAATAGAAAGATAACCACCTGGATAATTCACATTTGATTCATTGACCAGTCTAATCTGTGGGAAATGCTGCACCTTGCCGTGCTCCGTCTTCACGTGACTCTGGTAGTCGTCGTTGTTGGTGAAGGTGGTCTGACACTGAGCGCATGTCCACTCAGTCGGAGCACTTGAATTACCGCCACCCCCCGCGGCGGCGTTTCCTCCTGGAGCCTCGTAGTCCTCATCCCCCTCGTCGTCGTCGTCATTTTCCTCCTCTTCGTCCTCCTCCTCCTGTTCCCGCCCCCAATCCTCACCGTCAGAGGTGTCGGGCTTTCCAGAGGGTTTGGACTTGGAGCCAGAGGGGGTGGAGGAGCTGGTTGGAGCTGAGGCGGGGTTTGAAGCGTCGGGCAGGGACTCCGGTTTGGCTGCGACGCCTCTGTGAGCGGTCTGAGACAGGAACATGTTTCAGTCATATGGAATGCTCCAAACACATCAACTCTGCGTCAGTTCATCTTCTTGGTAAAATAAAAAGGCACTGGTGCTCTTAGATGAGAAACAAGGCGCTCTGGATGTCCGCTTGAAAAAGTCTGTGTAACTGGTTCAGCATCACACTGTTGTTTTCCTGGTTTTACGTTTTGCACGTTTTTATAAATGTAACGACGTCAGTATACTATGAGCTATTTTAGCTATTTATACATAAAACCACTAGGCTCATTCATGACTTTTGGTTTGTGTACGGTTTATAATACTTTAAAATATTTGTCTTTTATTTACAACTATTTCCTCCTAAAAATAAATTGGAATCTCATTTCCTTCAAAAACAATTTCTTGGAAATCTGCTCTATAATGGCTCCATTTACCATGCTACTTTTAGCTAGCCTTCTGCTGCTTCTAGTTAGCCTTTTGCTATGTTTAGTCGTCTGCAACTTATAGCTAGGGTTTTATTTTTGGCTTACAGTTAAACATTTAGTGATTTGAGCTAGTGCTTTTCTTCTTTAGCAATTCTTTTACTACTTTTAGCTTTCAGCTACTTTTTGACTTTTAACCAGCTATTTGTTACATTGAAGTTTTAGCTACCCTTCAGCTACTTAAGTGGTGTTTTATTACGTTTGGCTTTTACTTAGTGTTTTTCTAAATTTAGCTGTCATTTAGGAAGTGTTTTGCAATTTTTGTCTTTTAGCTAACCATTTACTGCTTTTAGTTGGTGTTTTCTACTTTAGCTACATTTTTTTCTAGCCATTTGTTACATAGAAGTTTTAACTACCCCTCTACTACGTTTAAATAGCATTTGTATTTTTGACTTTCCTAGCATTTAGTTAAATTTAGCTATCATTTAGGTAGTGTTTTGCTACTTTTTGGCTCTTAGCCAACTATTTACTGCTTTTTAGTTAATGTTTTCTACTTTAGCTACTTTTTTTTTTTTTTCTAATTTCAACTAGCGATTTGATAAATTGAAGTTTTAGCTACTCTTCTACTTCTTTTAAATAATGTTTAGTTACTTTTGACTTTAGCATTTAGCTAAATTTAACTATAATTTCGGTAGTGTTTTGTTATATTTTGGCTTTTGGTTAAACATTTGCTCTTTAGAGTAGTGTTTGCGACTTTTAGCTGTGAGGCAGCCTTATGCTATTTTCAACTTTTAGCAAGTCTGATACATTTAGCTTTTAGCAAACCTTTTGATAATTTGATCTTTTTTGGTTTTTAGCTAGAGTTTTAACAGCTTAAGTTTCAGCTTCTTCAGCCAACTCATTCAGCACTCATCCCATTTTTGCAGACAACTTCTCAAATTTTGTTGTGCCACAGTAAAAATTGTCCTTGGTACAGAACTTAAGGTCACCAGTTAGCAAAGACCAAGCTAAGTTTTGCTGTCAGCCTTTTTCTGACACCCCATCCATTGTAGAAATCAATGAACAAGTAACACATAAATGCAAAACATCAACTGTTTCTTTGAGCTGCAATAATTTATTCCTAAACTCGGACACGTGAAATATTAAGATCTAAAAACACACCTTAATGTGCTCCATCATGGAACCCTTCTGAGCGTAGAGCTTAGTGCAGTCGGGACACTTGAACACGTGCACTTTTTGCTTGGCTAAATGAGTGTCAAAGTGCATGTACAGCAAGGGCTTCTGGGTAAAAACCGTATCACACATCACACACTTGTAGATCATCCTAAAAAATGAGAAAAGAAACAAAAACAATGAGCTACCTGCTTATCATATGTGATCACTTTCAAACCTGTTCCAAAGATATTCTCAACACGGGAGGAAAACTTTTGATCTGGTGGAAGTAGTTCTCGTACTTGGCCTGTCCTCCGGTTAGCGTTGGGTGCTGGGTGCTGATGTGGCTTTGGGCACTGGGGGAAGACTTGAAGGCCATGGGGCAGCTGGGACACTTGTGGAAGACCTCGCAGTGAGCTGTTTGAATGTGGGACTTGATGGAATTCAACCCTCCGAACACGACCTGGCAACTTGAGCACCTTGAAGCAAAATGGGACGATTTTAAACTCCATTTTTTTTTTACTTCTTGCATTTTTAATGGATAATTTTTAGCTAACTTTAACTAATTAAAATAATCTTTAAAAAAGTCTACTAAAAAAAAACCATCCAGGTAGTAATGTATTTTCCCTCCTAATGTAGAAATGAAAGCGGCCCAGCAGAGATGTGATGTGAGTTTCGAGTAGTCTTCATACCTGTAGCCAATGCGCCTGGCGAAATGCAAACAGGCCTCCTCCAGGTGGGTCTGGAAGCTCGCCTGTCGCGCGATTCCACCACATTCAGGACACACATGTGGAGCTTTGTGTTTATGGATTCTCTGGTGGGCGGACACGGCACAAGAGTTGGGGAGCATCATGGGAGGAGAGCACTGAGTGCATGTCTGCAAGATGAATAAAACGAGAGATCTGAGCAAAACGTTCAGGTAGCACCTCGTGCTAACGGTGTCATCCCTCCAAAACTCACCGAGTTGGGAGCTCCTCTGATCTGCTGGAAGTGAGTGACCAGCTCAGTCTTGCCAGAGAACTGTGTTTGGCACTCTGCACATTTAAAGTTGTTGTACTGCAGACCCTCGGCCTTTTTGCAGGGCAGAGGCATCAGCGCCTGGGGGCCCTGAGGTGCGCGGCGGACGGTTCGAGGCTGACCTGCTGTGGGACACGACGTGTCCTTCATGGGACTGGAGTTGGCTGTGATGGAAGGACCCCCTGGTGTGGTGGAAGGAGAGGAGACTGGAGAAGAGGACGAAGAGGTGAGCAGGCCTGTTCAGCCCAAAGGTGGAGAACAGAGGAGACAAACGGGAGTCAACCACATGCGTTTGTTTACCTAGAAACAGCGCAAGTGACTGAAAATAGGTCATCAATGGTGACTAGGCCTGTTGCAGTAAACAATAAATCAATTAATCGCATGATATCTACCTCATTTTCATTTATCGGCTTTATCGTTTCTTCATGTCTCTTTCTACTGAAGACACTGGAAAGGCTCAACTCCGATGCTCTTCACTGACACCCTCCCTTTCTCTTTTCTCTCTTTAAAATCCATTTTAATTATCCAAAAATCACGTTTTTGGATCGTTAAAAGCAGCTAAGCTGAGAAGCAAAGCTAACAGGCTGACCTCTGGGAAAAAATGTCTTGTTGAAGCTCCAAAATTCACAGTTGAAACCCGTGCGTCGTGTAAAAAAAAAAAAAAAAGTTGTTTTTCTCTGCAAAACGAAGCTGAGAACTTGTTTACTGATTTTTTTATTAAAAGCTTTGCGTGAAAAATTCTATGCTAAAGAGCTCAAACTACACCAAGCGTCCGCCATTTTGAGAACTGAAGAGAGACAGCCCATGTCACGTCAAGGGGCCTCCCTCGCATTTTTCTTAAGAGACACGCTGCTCCTCCCTCACTATCCATCCTTCGGTTCAAACAGTCTCATACTGCCATCCGGTGGTCAAAAAAAAGGTACTACACAAAACAAATTAACCAACATTTCTTCTTAAATTTGAAATAATTACTAATTATTGTCAAATTTCAAATAATATCGTTTATCGCAATAATTTCTGTGATAATTAATTGCCCAGCGAAATAAGTTATCGTGACAGGCCTAATGGTGACGTCCATAGAAAAGCTGTTTTGGAGGGAGAAGTCTGAGAAGTCTGGTGTACTAGAATTTATAATATGTTGAGTAAAATGTGCAAATAAAAGTGCTTTGCTTACATGGAGTGCATACCTGCATTTCAACATATCTGGAAAACAAAGTGTAAACTCTTTCAAGTTGCACTATTTGATTAGCTCAGGGCAACCTGTTTATTTTTTGACTTCATAGTTTTCAATTAATACCTTGAATAGTAAAAATGAACGAAAGCTGCGCGTCAACTCACCCCCGATTGGCGTTATGTCTTGCTGCCCAATCATCTGCTCTACGGTGACGGGCCTCATGACCAGATGCGAGCACTGCATGACCAGCCCGCGCTCCTTGTGCTCCCTGGCGTGCAGCAGCAGGCTGCACTTGTTGAAGAAAGCGAGCCTCTTGGCGCAGTGGTTGCACGTCACCTCGATGCGCAGCGATCGGCGGTCGTAGTGTCGTGCCAGGCTGCGTTCCAGGGCGAAGGCGTCCCCACACTCTAAGCAGCGGTGTCCTGTGGTGGGGAGGGGGAGACCCCACTCAGGGGGCGGAGGAGCCGAGAGGTCGGGCTTGTAGCTCGGCAAGAGGTTTTTGCTGTTCAGGATTTTGTTGAACGCTTCCACCAGGCTCGACTGACTCCGGGAGATGACGGCTCCCGTGCTGTTGACGATCGAGGCGGGTTTGTTGGACTGCACGCTGCTGCCTATGACGGCGCCACTACTTCCGTTAGCTGATTTGTTAGTGGCTGTGCGGACATTTATCCCAGTAGCAGCTACTGAGAACTTGGGGGAGGACGCCACCGACGGCGTTGCAGGCAGGGCAGCAGATTTGGTGATGCTGACAGCGGCGGCAGAAACCTTCACCTTCTCGGATGAAGCCATCTTGTTTTGGACCTTTGTGGCAGCGGCGAGCATGACGCTGCTCGCGGCGAGCGTAGAAACAGGGAGCGCATTGAGAGCACTTACTTTCTGGGAAGAAGTCATGTGACCAGGCGAGGCCTCGGCTTTCTGGGTTTTGTTTGCTAATGCCTTCTGATCCCCGGTTTGAGCTTTCGGGTCCGAGCCTTTCCCTCCTTTTGGCGCCACTCTTGTCACTGTTCTGGTGATTCCACCAGTGGAGGTTTTAATTGTTTTTATTCTGACTTTAAGGGGGCGGGACGGAGCCCCGGAGAGAGCAGGTGCAGGGCTGCTTTTTTCTCCATCAGTGGAAGAAGGTTTACCCGTCTCCATGTTGTCCTCACTTGCTTCCATATTTTCTCCCTTATCAGCTGCGCCATCAACAACCCTGTCAATCCCGTTCCCGACCTCCATCTCTTCCTCCTCGTCTTTCGGCTCCCGCAGCTCTGAGGGAGGTGGTGTGGAGGCCACTGCCGGGCTGGAACACCTCTTAGCAGTGACCTGAGCTGCTGAATTTGGCATCTCTGGTTCGGGGCTCTCTGGCGAATCTCTCTCTTCAATCACGTGTTCCGGATGCCTCTCCTCCACCTGCGGATTCTCTGCGGAGCCAGACTGTGGGGTGGATGAAGTCAGAGATGATTCTGAAGGCGTGTCGCCAGGCTTAGGTTGAGATGTGGCAGAGGTGGGCTGTGCAGAGACGGAGTCAGACTTGTAGCGTCCGCTCAGCTGAGTGCAGGTTGGAGAGTCGGGGTTCTCCTGGATCACCAGTGGGCTCCCCAAATCAGCATCAGAATCCTCCTCCTCCTCTCCTTGGTGGCGCTGAAACCCAGCGGCGCCACTTTGGGGAGCGCCGTTAAACGGCTGAGAGGAGTGCAGCGGACGAGGTGCGGAAGGTGGAGCTGAAAGCAGGGGCTTGGAAGGTGGAAAAAAAGGCAAGGATAGTCCTACTGGTCCACCAGCAGCCAGTGGGGGTGACCCAGCTGATAGAGCGGAAGGTGTAGGTAGCGATGCTTTGACCCCGTCTGCCCTTTCTTGACCTGTATCCTGCTGCTGCTGGTGTTGCTGCTGCAGAAGCTGCATCTTTCTGGCCCGACCCACCGGATCGCCAGAACCCTGCGCCACAAGCGGCTTAAGTCTGTTGAAAATGTTGGCACCCTGCTTGTGAGACTTGGCCGTGCTGACACCGGCTGCTTCTGCGGTCACTTTAGGGGTGTTCACGGACCAGGGTGCGCCGTTGGACTGACCCTGGCTGAGGGGGAGTGGAGCGGAGACGCCAGACGCCCCAAAGCCGTTGTGATTGAGGGCTTCAGAATCCGCCGTCCCGGGAGCGCACGCTCCAAGCCGAGGACCCACGTCGACCCCTGCGATCACATCTGCATCTTCCTCCGCTCCATCCACTGCCTCGTGACGAACCTTGTTCTTCACAATCACACTCACAATCGAGGTGTCCGCCTGGGGGTCTGAGGGACTTGGCGGCCTGAGGGATGACCCAACGCCCACCACGTTTTCTGGCTTTCCCAGAGGTGCACCTGCAGCTCCGTGGGGTGCTTCTGCTTCATCTGGGGCAGACTGGATGGCCTCTTTGGCATCGATGTCAGGAATATCAAACGCTGCCAACAGGTCATCAAAATCTGGGGTCTTCATGTCCCCCATGCCGGTGTTACACACAACACCGGGATCGACTCCTGTCAAAACAAATATTTACACGCATGTGAAACTGACGGGTGGCTACAAAAACGATCACATGTAAACAAAAACAGAAGCCGTGTCCTCGAGATCATGCGTGGCGCGTGGACATTTGATAAACACAAAACATCTAGCAGGTTATCGCGGCAGCTGGATCCTGAACTAGCATTTACTTAGCCTGCTAGCAGCGGCGTTTCTGCAGCCGAACCCACTTTTTTTTTTTTTTTACGCACAGGCTCGGAATATTTCACCACGAACGGAAAGAACTGCTTCAGTTGTGTTTTCAATACGTGGTCATTTCAATGGAGGGGGGGTCCTTTAAAGCTGCGCTACAGCCGAGACATCGTTTTGTACCGACGGGGCTCCGTTCTTTTGAGCTAGCAGCATATTCCTTCCCGTCTGAGGCTGCTGGCCGCTGAGCTGCAGCCAGCACGGAGGGGTCATTCAGCTAGCGAGCTAACGTCTTTAAAAGCAACAGGAGCGGCTCGTTCAGGTGGGGGTTCACGGCAGCCACGACCCGCTGACCGTGGGTCGACGGTGTCACAGAAAGCAGCGGCTAAAGTGGGATTGCTTTTCATATCCGGCGTTTTGTTTACCTAGATATGCGATTCCCGACTATCCTTAGCTCGTTTTCAGCTGAAAATGCTGCGCTTCCCATCACGTGACCAGGGACGTCCAATCAAACTGTCGCAGCGCTGGAGGAAAAATAGATGCTACAAAGAGACGTTTATGTTTCTATCTTAAATACTGTACTTACATATGTGCATTTATAAAAAAAAAAAAAAAAAAAAATTACACTGACGGTTTGCTATAATTTCCAGTCTGCAAACAACTGGACTGAGAACAGACGAAGGCAAAAGGCAACAATTCCATGTAGATTTTATTGCAAAAACAAAAAACATGACAGGAATGTGACTAACTCTAGTCTAAAGCCTGTCGTCCCAACTTCTGAGTAAATAACTAATCGGACCTTGTTCATACAATTTTAACTGAAAAGCATACAAGGTAATTTGATAACGCATTGTTAGAATTTGGATTTTTGGGCAATTCATAAACTCAAAATTAGACACTAAACTGTAATATATAAGTTTTATATGTTGGTGCTTTCGAGTGCCTAGCAGAAAGGCGGTATTAAATGTCAGAGTGCCGTCATGCAGGGCGGTGCATCAGCAAAATCGTATTTAAAAAAATGCATCCTGTGTAAATCTGCCATTGTTCATTTATCTTTACTTTCTCTGCTCATTTCTTCTTCTTCTCTTCATCCTTTTTGCTGTCTGGCTTGTTTCCTGTTTGGGATGCCAGGGAGCCCATGGCGTTGCGGATGGCCTCGTTGTTGGGATCCACTCCAGGCAGGTTCTCCAAAACGCTCTGGAGGAAATCTGGGTCTTGCATCACATCGTAGTCATCTTCCTCCTTTTTAAAAGCAAGATCAAGTCAGTTAGGTTAAATTAAGTCTTTGTTATAGAAGCATTGCCGTGTAAAAATCAAACTTGCTCCTATTGTGAGTCATACTTTTTGTTTATGATAAGCTCAACAGTACATTTAAACTATTTTCTTTTTAAAGGGTTGTCCACATGGTAATAGGTTAGTGAATTTACACACCTTTACCACTTCAGTTTTGCATCAACATGGAAACAACGTTCTGGGAGTCCCAAAACTTTTTTAATGAATTCCAGAGTGAGGAGGAAAACAACAAACTTGCAACATCATCCTTGCATGTTTGTGTAGACAGCCAAAATGCAATACTGTATTTTGAAAAATATTATGTCACAGCCTCATCTGTAATCTAACCTGTGTCTTCTTGTGTTTGCACCCAGTGTAAGCTTCATATACGTTCCACACCCTGTTTCCCGTTATTGGTGTATTTTGATGGCCTAGCATAAGCTACTAGCATTTTTGGGTCATTTTAGGTGTTTACGGTGTGGATGAAGACATTTCTAGAAACTACTTTGTGTACAAGTTTTTTTTTTTTTTAAATAAATAAATAAATAAAATAAAATAATAAAAAAAAAAATATATTTATATATATATTTTTTTTTTTTTTTTTTTTTTTTTTTTATGGGGAAAAAAGCTTTTCAAGTGTAGAAGATTTAAAAGTTGGAATAATCCTTTGGCTCCTTGAAAAACAGCCCATGATTTCCAAGTTCCAGGGGGGATTGTTTAAAAAAATAAATACATTATAACACCTTAAAAATAAAAAAGTAAATAAAAGTGTGAAACTTCCTACCAGGCAATTATAAATGAAGAAGCATTTAAAATAATAGCATCTTTAAGAAGAAAGCAAGTCCAACTGCTCGTTAATTAAACATTTATGTATAAAATTACTAATAATTAATAATAATAATAACAATAATAATAATAATAATGTTATACAATGGCTCACCTTTGTTGATTCTGAAGTCTCCATGGCGGCTTCACTGCCCTCTGTTAACCAATGAGAACTTGTTTTACTAGCACGCTTAACGAAGAAGTTTGATTTACAATGTAAACTAGTTTTACAAACAAATTCACCTTCTCCGGCGAGAGACATCTGCATGGCGTAGGCGATCTGCTCCTCCTCTGTCATGCTGCTGAAATCAGGAAGGACTGCTGCTCCGCTCTCAGGCTGGGATACTGACATTTTCAACAAGGCTTCCTCCGATTCTGCAACAAGAACGTTAAAGTTAAAAATAAAAAAAAATCCTTACTTATTTTTAAATCGTGCATTAAATCTGAAAAACACATATCAATACCATCAGCACTGGGCGTGGGCACGCCTGCCTCGGCAGCAGAAGCAGCAGCAGCTCTGCGGGCCTCCTCCTCCTGCCGCTGTCGCTGCTCCTCCATCGAAACACGAAGGGCCTAAAGCAACAGCACATTATAAACACTTGATTCATATCTGCATTCACATGTATCTTCACTCTGGAACATTTCCCCTAAACAAGGTGGTGTGGTGAAGTCAGCTGAAAACACTCAACACAAGTCTAAAGTTTAAAATTACAAACTAAATTTAAACAAACAATCCTCACATTCTCTGAATTTTAAAAGTTCAACTATGCTAATTTCTAAAGACAACAAAAAGCACTGCCATTAAATTTAGTTTGTCTTCACTGAACTGTTTTGAGACTGTCAGTAATTATATCATTTTAATGTGATTTTAACAAGTAAAATATCTATTTTAAATAGAATTTTTAATAAAATTTTTGAGTCCAATCCCCATTTCACATCCACCATTTAACGAATGCATTCATCGCCTACCAAGGCCAGCTCTGGATCAGCACTTGGGTCCACACCAAACTCAAAGTCGCTGGCACCGAGACCCATCATGGAGCCTCCTTCACCGGCCAGGATTGGAGAGGACAGCAGAGCATCGGCCAGACTGGGCCCAGGAGGGACTGTGACCAGGTGGGAGCCCGTTCCCTCCTTCCCATTTAGAGTGTTAATGAAAGCCGTCAGCTTTTCTGTGTTGAACTCCTGGAACAGATGGACACGTGTTTTTAAGTAGAATCCTTTAAGATAATGAAAAGTTACTTCATTTTTTAAATTGCATGCATTTCTGATTTTGCAGAAGCAGGAATAGCTCACCTCTTCTCCAAAGTTGATGATGTCTACATTCACCTTCTCCTTTTTCAAGCGTTTCGCTAATTTGACAAGCTGAAAGATCAACAAGTTTAGACAGAAACATAAAGGGATAAACTAGGGATGCACAATATTATCGGTATGTTATAGGCCGATATTAGCGTTAAATTTCAATATCGGGCATCGGCCATTCCATTAAAATAACAAATAGTAAAAGGTGCTGTTTTTGCCTGCAGCTGCAGCACAACTAGATGACGTCACGTGCGCCATACCCGAATTCAAAATGTCGGCGGTGTGGAAGTTTTATTTTTCATTGGTGAGGATGTCAGATTCCAAAGATTTATGGACTACGTTGAGCCTTGCTACATCATCCCCAGTCGGAGATATTTTTCCAACGTAACATTACCCGCATTAAAAGCCGTCATTTCCAACATCATTGAGAAGCTAATAGCAGGTAGCACGACTTGTTGGGTGAGTTTTATCACAGACACTTGGACGTTGTGTTAGCCCCGTTAGCATGATTAGTCTTACAGCACAATGGATAGACAAAAACTTTGACCTTAAAAAGGCTGTCCTTCATGCACAAGAGTGCAGAGGATCCCACACTGCAGCTAGGAACCTGGAACAAGACGCTGCAAGTGAGACAGCATCGCAGGTGACTAATGCTAATAAATAATATTTAACGCTTTTCATTTATTTAATATACCGGTAAATTAAAGTGCCATGCATACCATATGGCTGTTACTGAATATGTCACCAGCTCTTACAGCTGTTACACACTTTTGTAGCAAATAAGCCTAAATAAGAGGGATATGTTCTGACAAAGGAACGTATATAAAATATCGGTATCGGTTATCGGCCGAACAAGTTTTAAAATATCGGCCAAAAATCTAATATCGTGCATCCCTAGGATAAACACCAAACCACATGCTCAATAATTCAGGGATAAAGAAATAAATCTAGTTAAACTTTTCACAAACAAATGAGATGACATTTCCATCTAAAAGTCTGACCTAAAACACAAGATTTTAAACTCACATCTTTTTCCATATCCTCTACAGGACTTCCAACGAAGGCAATGATCCTCATCTTGTGGTTTTTTCCTTGTCTGTGCTTTAGAGCCAGCTGCAAAAAATAAAAAAGCAAAGCTGCTGAAAAAGTAAAACCACTATTATAATTTACACTTTTGATATTTTAAATGACTGACTAAAATAAATAACTTGAAATAGTATATGTATATAGTTATATTTATTTTTTATTTGTAGCTTAATGCAGTTTGAGTAACACCGCTGCTGTAAAACTGCCATAAACAGTCATATATTCCTGAAAAACAGTGAATAATGAAGACTTTGACATTACACTCAGATGCAAAAGATGAGAGGTGGATAAACATCAGTGGAGCAAAGTGTGTTTCTGTGTGAAACAGCTGCTTTTCATTACTGCCAGGGGAGCTCCCCCTTATTTCACTGCTGATCAAGAAAACAAACTGTAGGGTGGAGACATGGGATACTGACAAAGCAGTACCCGCCTCTCCCCGCCCCTGGTTAAAGCAGAAAGTCCTGATTGTCCCGTCTTTGATGCAGATGTCTTCAGTTTTGCTGTTTGAACTTTGATAGTAGATCAGAAATGTGTTTATTTAATAAATGAGCAGCAGTTAGATGAGTTTGATCAATCACAGAGTTTATTGTGTCATTAATGATGCAGCTAACAGCTTGTGTTTGACAATTTAAGGGCAAAGCAGGGCTTGTGAAACTGTAGAACATAAACTATGTTAGAAAAAAAACTTTTGTTAGCAAATCAGGCAAGGAGTGGTAAGAACAGCAGTTCTTTAGAAAGCAGTTTCCACTGTTGTCTGTAATGTGAGAAATTGCTTTTCTTGTTTTGTTGCCTTTAAATAAATAAAAAAAAACAATAATAGTAGCATGGGTTTTGAATTTTATGTAGTTTTCTGGTGTTGGCCCATAGGATTGAAGATCTTACGCGCTGAAGATTACTTACATGAGCCACTCTGATGCCCGTACAGAAGCAGATATTTCCTTTGGGCTGGACAGCGTGGAGTTTGGACAGGATGCGACCAGTGTCTGGAGTCAGTGTGGTGAGGACCTCACAGTTACTAAATCAGAGCAGGAGAATTTAACCACCGTTAATCATCTGCAGCCTGACAAAAACAAATCAATAATGATAAAACCACAAACATGTGCAAGCTATTTACAATATATTTGCACGTGTAATTTTTAAAATAATTGTTAACTGGACGCACAAGTCAAAGGAAGTGAAGTTCAAGATGGTTTAAAGAAACTGCTGTTTGTGTGGGCTTTAACCAATGTTTATATGGAGGGAGGAATCCTTACTTTGCCATGGTAATAAGTCCTACATTGTTCTCAGGATTACTGCGTGTTTTGGAGTGGCAGACTATGTTGACAGCATCTTGCTGAGCCTGCAGCCTTGTGGGCAGAAAGTCTCCATTTCTCATGTATTCACTGTTATCCACACTGAGGAGGGAAAGAGAGCAGTTTGCCTTTAGCATTAATCAGGTATCCAACAAGCTGACACTTCTTCAGACACCTTTCTGTGGACAAAGAAAGTCTGTTTTCTTCACTTTAGAGCTCATAAAGAGCCTCAAATAGCAAATAATGTGACAAAAAGTAAAAAATAAAATGCGAACACAGCTTTTTAGAAACAACTAGGTACAACTGGACTAATCGATGACAGCATCTGTGTTGTCAGGTGGCAGTTTAGTCAGAAACCCTACATCACAAGCACACACATACATCGGATGTATTATGTATTGCAATAATACAGATACATTATTAAAACCGTAACTTCTAACCTAAACTAGCGCTACATTTTAGGCTAAATGACTCAGCTAACCGTCACCGGCTAACTATAGGCCGAAGAGGCCCAACATATTCATCGACGTTTAGGTTTATGAAATAATTTATCGAGTACTTAACGTTTAAATCTTCATATAAACTATTCATGGTTTAACAACTATTAAGGAAATAGTTTCTTTTTAGGTTCCTACCAGACCATAGTACTTTCCAGCCCCATTTTGGAAACTTCTTGTTGCGTTTCTTGCGTTGTCTAACAAGCCCGCATCCTATTGGTTAAGGCTGAACAAGACGGATCCTGATTGGTCCAAAAAATGGCCACTATGTTTGAGCGTTGTTGTAACTTGATGTAACGTCAGAATGTTTTACCTTCTTTAAATAAAAAAATATGTTACTGTATAAAAGTCATAAGCCATTCCTTCTTTATCTTTTACACGGAGTAAAAAAAAAGACATTGTCTTGTAAAGGAGTCTATTTTTTTAAAACCTTTTCAGTTCATCTGATCATTAAAAAAATGCTTTTTGTTGTTTTCTATTTTATAATTAAAGTTTGAAAATGAATACACAACTCAAGGGGAAAAAACAGTTGAATAATAATCTTATAAATAACTAATCTGTTTTTATAAATATTTTATATGAAGTATTTTGCTAAAACATATTCTTAATTTCTTAACTGCAAAACACATCTCAATACTGTAATTGAATTGGACAGGATTAAAAATACTTTTTACTCAAATAAATGATTTCCAAAGAAATATTAGCTGATCTTGCCATTAAGTATGTTTTTATTAAACAAATAAAAAAAAATAGTTTGGAGACTTAAAGGTTAAAGCACATGGAAAAACAATAACAGGACTTTCCCGTTCCAGTAGAACATCTGGCATTTCAAATTTTGTTTTTGATACACAATGTAATTTTAGAATGGTCTGACATGGTGTTTTGGTTCCATTTTTAATTTGAATTTAATCTCTAAGTCTTTAACTTACATATTTCAGTTTTCTGTACTCATTACTTGCTACAGTACATTTGGTATTAATTAAAAACAAATTGTCCCCTGAGTGACTTTCTGTGTTACTCACTACTGCAAATAATGATGACAATAATCATAGAGCACATTTCTTTAATAACTTCACATGTCAAAAAAGTGACATCCCAGAACGGAAAAACAAGACTTAAAAGCTGCATACAGACGTACATAATAGTCACACATTAATAAGGTCAACTTCATAAAAATATAGAATTATTTTCCATTTTTATATTAATCATACATATTTTTCAACTACTACACCTTTCTAATCACACATCACATCAACAATTTAAAATTACAAGTGGTTAAAGCAATATAAAACCTTGAAAAGGAGTATATTTACATTTATTACATGTTTGGTTTTACCATAAACAGGTGACTTAAATGAGTTAATTCACCTTGGTGGGAGTTTGTTGATCAATGTTACGTAGTTGAGATTATTTGTAAACAAAGATTTTGGTGTTTAAGTGTTTCATAAATAACGTGTTCATAGATATGTCATACATTTACAGCAAACAAAGTTGAAAAACTATCTATTTTTAGTGTAGAATTCAATTTAAACTCTATTTTCTTTTGGGTTAAAAAAGCAGATGTTTGATCGAATGTTTGCAACAGTTCAAATATTATATCGGTCTAGAACAATCAGCCTTCGACTTTCAGAAAGGAAGAATTTATTTTAAGATGGGTGAAGCTGTTGTATTATTAATTTTAAAAAGGCATTTCTTCAAAACAAATACACTTTTTGTTTGCCAGAGAAATAAAACAGTGAAATTGTTCTGCGGCAGTAAGTTTTAAATAGAACTGATATATATAAAGGCACAAAAAGCAGATCTGATAGAGATATTATTTCAAATAAACAACTTTTTTTAAAGATGAACAAAATGAATGTACCAGTATTTATTAACCTTTATTTAACCAGGCAAAGCCCACTGAGATCAGAGATTTCTTATGCAAGGGAGGCCTGAACCCCTTGCAAAAGATCCAGATCATCACAACTCCTAAAGTCATCTCAAACCTGGGCCGTGCACCTTTGATAAAATATGTTTATTTCATGTAAATCCTTTCAGCAATGCTGCAAACAATAACAACAAGAAAATGTAAGTGGAGGTAATTAAGAGTTAAAAATGAAACGATTGTGCCAGCTTGCAACATCATTTCATAATCTTTGGTACTGGTCACAATTGTTATAAAACAAAAACACCCAACAAAAATCCTCTTAACAGGTTTGATCAGCAGCTTTAAATACTCAAGAAACACTTTAGTTTGAATAAACTCTTGAAAAAAAAAAAAAAAAAAATAGGGACAAACGTGTAAAAACTCAGTAGCCTTGTCTCATGAGATCGGCCCCTATTTATTAATTGTTGTGGTGCCTATCTCCACCTATCAGCCACACTACATCACATATATTCAATCGATCATATGAGTATAAAAAACAAACTATTAAAATATTGCTTTGTTCTTAATATTAAGAGGTTAAGATTCACAGTACCTAAAGTAGTACAAGTTCATTAGAAAATCTACCGTAGTTGAATAAAAACTGTGAGCTATGGGTCACATCTTTTTTTTCCCCATTTACAGTAAGTACTTAAAAATATATATTTACAGCATGAATGAATCGGTATGTCTTGTAACAACCCCCCCAATTTTCAAAACCTGGTTCCCAAACAAATATAATTTTATGGTAAAGCATCTAAAAAATATATAATAATAATTTATGGGTATACTGTAAACTGTAAATAAAAGTTGGTTGTTGTCTTGTACAAGTAAATTCAACTGCAGTACCATCCAAGACCACTAGGTGCAACCAAAAAAACTGAAAGCTCCCATTTAAAACGTACGAACATTTCAAGTCGTTTTGGTATAATTCCTTTGAATTTTTCAGCACGCTTAATGCATTTAATTAATACAACTCAAAAATACATTTTCATCCAATCCACACTGAACTTTGTTCCATTTTCATCTCTTCCGGTTCCTAAAACAATAAGGTGATGGAATGTCCAATCTGTTGCTGCAGATCGATGTGACCCATTACACCCATCATTTATATACAGCCTGTTGATGAGACAGATACTCAGGAGGTTGTGTTACAGTAATATAGTAAATACAAAACCCGTAAAAAATAAAACAACTAGGAAACACTTGAAAGACACTTTTCTGCACATGAACATAAAATCCTCATGAACGTTAGCAAAAATGAGCACATCAGGACCAAAACAATAATAACTGGTTGTTAATGCGAGAACTATAAAATTAATTATAATGTGCACCACCCACCACATTTATGTACCCACATTTATAAAGTTAAAACACAACCATTTGGAAATCAAAGTGCAACAAACAGGAACATGTATAACTACTGTATACCGCTTGGTCTCAGTGATACACTACGAGGCTTTATTTTAGTCCTGGCTCTCAAACATGTAGTGGTTGGATTATTTCAACCTTGATTAGGACAATCTGTGAGATCTTTTTGCTTCCTTCGAGTTCCACTCGTCTTTCAACGTTTACACCTGCAAATCAAGAAATCCTTGTTAAAGTAGTTCAAAGTTCAGGTAAATAAAAATCACAACAGAGAAGACTGTCATCTACTTACAGAACATTTGCTCTCATTACAACCTGTGTCACTGAGGGATAATGAATCCTCTGTCATACTTGCTTCAAAAGAAGCCTGAGCTCTAAAAAAAAAAAAAACGAAGACAAAACCTTCATAAAATATGAGTCAGCGTGTTTGTTGCAGGTTTCCACAGAAATAATTAAACACTGTGACGCACGACTTAAGACATTTGCTGTGAGAGACCGACTTTCATGAACTTTTCATTACGGCATTTTGTTTTGAAAAACAGAAACTTAGTAACACTTCTGGCACAAATACATTTTATTGATCCATTAAGAAGATATATAGTTTAAACGTTGACGTGGTACCCAAAGACACCAACACTGCCATCACCAGCATCAAATCTAGGTACCAAATGCAGAATCCTGTTTGTGGACTGACATCCCACTGGTTTCAAGGTGGGCATCAACTACCAGCCACCCAGTGTGGTTCCTGGTGGAGACCTGGCCAAGGTCCAGAGGGCCTTGTGCAGCTAAGCAACACCACGGCCATCGCAGAGGCTTGAGCTAGACAAGACCACAAGTTCGACCTGATTCATGCCGAGGGCCTTTGTTCATTGGTATGTGGGGGAGGGGGTGGAGGAGGGGGAGTTCTCAGAGGCTTGGGAGGACATGGCAGCTCTGAAGAAGGATTACGAGGAGGTTCAAGCATTTAGCATAGAAGAGGAAAATGAGATGAGGGTGAAGAATATTATTAATACTAATATTACTGATTAATATTGTTTCACTTTTATATAATTTCTTCTATTTACATTTCATTTTATATGGTTTTTATGTCCTTGTCTATTGTTGTCTGTACCTTATCTGTATTTTTTGTTTAAAACAGGTCCCTCGTGTTAATGAGTCCTCGTGGCTGAATGAAACTAAAATAAATAAAGATTGAATGAAAAAACAAACAGAATGTTAGCCAAGCTTTGCATTACTGTATTTCAAACACCAGGCTGTTTCCAAATGGTGCTTTTTTATTATTTACAACACCGACAGCCCACTCTGCATTAAAAAAATATTAAAACAATAATATAAAAAAATTATATGTTTTGTACGATATGCATGTACTGTATGTACAAACCGGATTCCAAAAAAGTTGGGACACTAAACAAATTGTGAATAAAAACTGAAAGCAATGATGTGGAGATGCCAACATCTAATATTTTATTCAGAATAGAACAAATCACAGATCAACAGTTTGAACTGAGAGAATGTTTCATTTTAAGGGAAAAATATGTTGTTTCAAAATTTCATGGTGTCAACAAATCCCAAAAAAGT
>JARVLU010000583.1:19668209-19680913 GCA_031762415.1 Simpsonichthys santanae | reverse complement strand
ATTCTGAATAAAATATTAGATGTTGGCACCTCCACATCATTGCATTCAGTTTTTATTAACAATTTGTTTAGTGTCCCGACTTTTTTGGAATCAGGTTTGTACAAGCGGTAAAGAAATATTTGGCAAACAAGCAAAAGCAGTATTTTTCACTAGATGCCATAAAATCAAACAGCACTGCTTCAAATAGCTTCCATCATTCTGACCTACTAAAAAGCAGAGAGCACAGCTGAGCTCCAACACAAGCATGCAGACAAACTTCATTTATTACCTCTGACCGAAGCCAGCACCCTGCAGGTCTTTGCAGGCAATGGGAGGAATTAAGATATGTGCACTATTAAAGAGTGTTCAAACAGGGCCAGTGAGGAAAAATAAAACACTCTAAAGGTAAAATACATAAAGTCTGATTTTACAGAGTCTATCACTTTTAGATTTGTTTTTTTTTTTTTAATTCTTGATATGGCATTGAATTGAACAAAAATAAATAAATAAAAGCACTGTAAGAGCTCTGTCACACTTAAAAAATGCCCCTGATAAGACTGATGAGTTAAATCTGCACTGGTGACATAAAACTCTGAGTAGATAGATTGACTTAAAAAAGACACAATTTTTTTAAGTATTAATACAAACTAAGACCAAAACAACAAATAAAATATTGTAGTCACAAAGAATGCAGCATTTTATGATTTTAATTTCTCCTGAAGTAAAAAAAAAAGTGAAATATTTGTCTTGTTCAGACTGCCCAACGCCACAAACAGTAAACAAGGTTGAAATGAGTAAGCACTGATGAGCCCAATGCTTATCTAAACAAAACAATCCAGGACAGCTTTAATCATGCTAAATACCTTGCAATGAAAAAAAAAATGGTTAAAGGAAGATATTTAGGGAAATACAGTCACTTTCTAACCAAAATATCCATGGTAGAAAGATATAGGTATGATAAATGTTATTGCACCGTCGTTTTAATTTTATTTAAAAAGTTGTAGTTTTTTTTTTTAACTCAGCTTTGGAAGCACATTCACGATCTGCTTCATTAAGTAATATGAATTTTCTTTTTCTAAGAATGATTTGCAGATGAAAACCCACATAAACTTCAGTTGTATTTAATGAACAGTGTCACCACCACACCTATTAATCACCAAGAATAATAAATTAAAAGAAACACAACAACAATGAAATGAAATCCAGTCCTGTAATAAGTGTGTTGACAGCAGCTGAAGACGACAACCAGAAATAACAAAACATTGTTCCAAAACAAAACAAGTGGGTTGTCCTGAGGCAAAACTGGCAATTAAGTGTTTCAATTAAATACCTGCATACAATGGGACCACGAAAACAAAACACTGACCCCTGTATTTGTATAAACAAACGCATCTGAAACAATAATTTGAAGCTTCTGTAAAGAAAATGTGGTATTTTTTATAATAATACGGTACTTACTGAGAGTCTGGCCCTGAAGACCCGGAGGCTCCTCTAAAGCTGTGGCCATTCAGACAAAAACAACGACACCCAAACTCTTGTTTTAGTGGCACACGAGATCTAGACGTGGATCTGTGAGGACAAACAGGAGCTCATGAAAAAACGAAATACTTTTCAGGTGACTTCATCCGAACAAGTACAAAACGAGATTTATCCACTAAACTTAGACAAACTATCAGTGAAATTATAAATATTTAATAGGAAAATAACCATACATTATAACAGCAGAAGTTTTCACTGGTTAAATTAACTAATAAAAAAGTGCTACTTTGTGGTTCGACACTTGGACTATTCAAACGGTAAGCGAAGCGAGAAAGCTAGCTGCTAACTTTGCTCAACTGTTCACCAGGTATCGTTCACAACAGATTTAACAAACAGAAATAACACAAACAAACAGTCAACTTACTCGATAATCTTGTAAATTATTTCCGCTAGTAACCAGAAAAAAACATATCGTCTTCTAAATGGAATTTTCCCCCAGAACAAGTAAACAAGGAAGCGATGCGGATACGGCAGTTTCGTGACAAAAAGGAGAAGAAGAAAAAAAAAAGATCTTGCAGTTTACCGAGCACTCATCGCGTTTCCGGTGACTGCAGGGCTTTTCACAATAAAACCGGAAGCACAAAACCGGAAGTCATTCTTCATTCATTCAACTTTTATTTATACAGGTTGGTCGCACTGATCTTCGACGACTCATTTACAAGAGATACCTGTTTTAAACAAAGAACACAGATGAGGTACAAACAACAATAGACAATCATATAAAAATCATGTAAAATAAAAAAGTTAATAGAAGAAAGATATAAAAATTTGTGGAAGCAGTTAAGTAAAATTAAACAAAATCAGCTAAATTATGAAAGTTGCTGTTGTCATCATCCTTAGTTTGTCCCTCTTGTAAATGAGTCCTAGAGGCTCAATGAGATTAACCTGCCTAAATAAAGGTTGAATGAAAGTATATATATACTGTATATATAGTGTCCTTACATTAATGCTTTTCTCTTTTTCCTTTTTCTGTCTATCCTTCTGTTCCTTGTGATTTTTCTTCTTTAAAAAGGCTATTTTAAATAACAGAAATTTGTAAAATGTCCTGATGTAATAATAATCCAGGAAGATAAATCTAACAAGGATGAATCAGATCCTCTGGCCAAATACTTCTTTTGTTGGAACGTTTCATCTTTTGTCATTGATCATTTTATAAATCAATGATAAATCATTTGTAGTTGATAAAAGCTTTCCTTTTTTTTTTATGAAACTTCACTCAGCCAAATTGGAAGTTAGCTTAGTTTCACCTTTTTCACCAAATCTGATCAAATCAACCAGCACTCTATTCATATTCATTCCGGGAAACTTTTTATTATAGTTTCATCATATTTTGTGCTATATATTTAAATGTATTTCTTAAATTGTTAAAATAAATTAAAGGCCTATTTAGGGACTAAACATTTATCCCTAAACAATAAAGGCGTTGAAGTTATGAACACAGGTAAAGTGATGTTTTATTTGAAAACAGCAATTCCATCCATCCATCATCTGTACCTGCTTCTGTCAAAATATTTATGTAAACATTTAGGCTTTTATTGCACATTTCATCTCAAGTTTGGCAGAATACATTTTAAAAGTATTCATCCAACAGCCAACTCAAAGCCTATTATTGTTTCGTTCCAGATTTTATCAGGAAAAGAATGCACACATGTATTTGCTTGTTTGCTTGTTTTATTTCTTTCATAATATCTTATTTATAAAAGACTGTGATATGAATGCAAAAAACATTTAGTGATAGTTGTGAAAGCGAGGATTTAAACATCTTGAAAACAAGTTTCCTGTTATCTAAAAAGATTAACACAAATGACTGACAGTTATGGCTCTTAATGCCTTCACAGCATCAACCAAAGTAGTTTCCGCTTTTCTGCTGGATAAAGACGAGCTATAGATAAAGATGAACGCTATGCTCAGTCCTCTACCTAATGGATGCATTTCATTGATTGCAAGTAGTTGGGTCAAATGAGAATTCTGGCTCTGCAGGCATTTCAGGAGAAGTGTAGCCTGGGTTTCCAACGTAATGTGGATTTGGCAGGTGGGTGTTGAAGCAGGTCCATCTTTCATCTCCTTGAGTCTCGCAGCACTCGTACGGCACAGTCTTTAAGGAAAATTCCTCCTTACAGAACTGAGACAGGGTTTGTTTCCACTGTTAAAAAAAAAAAAAGACAAAATCTGTTTGTACAAAGATGAAAATTTTCATAAACTCAGGATCAAGATGCTGTTTAAATACTAAAACAGAAATAGATGTGAAGGTAATGTGAAGGTGACGTGCTCAGCCTCAGACATCCAAATAAACTGATTCCCATCATGCAGCAGGATGCACATTCCTGAGAATAATCATTGCACTTGTCTCTTTATTAGTTGTCTTGATAAAACAAGATTTTAATAGTGTGAAACTCTTTTGCTTGCTTATGTTACACCCATTTATACCATTCAAATTGCTGTCGTGAAACACAAAAGGATGTTTTTGTGGGGAAATCTTTGCAAAAATGAGGTTTGTTATCTCCAGATTATGAGACCGTTTAACCTTCCCCCAAACAAAACAAGCCTCATTGTCACAGGATAATGAAATGAGTCATTATCTGAAGATAATGTTATAAAATTATAATTCCTCTTGTCTTCTGTAAGGAATAATCTGCTTAATTTTGCTTGAATTTGATTTCAACACATAGAACATCTACTTTATTTGTCTTTGTTGTCTAAAATGTTACAATTCATGTGAAGAATTATTAGATTGGTGTCTTTCTGAACGCATAGTGTTCTTATCAGACATCATGCCAGAAATAAGGTGTGATATCAGTTATTAGAGGCAGGGTAAACCCAACTCTCTAACCTTGAATTTTTATTTTATCCTGAACAAATTATGAGAGGGGTCTGCCTTCTTTTGGTAGAAACTCACAGCTTGCTCCGTGCAGCAGAGGATCTGGTTGACGTCTTGTGCTAGTCCTCTGCAGCACAAAGAGTACCACGACTCCAGGCGGTTGATGGTGCGCCCAATGCGGCGGAAGTAGCTGAAACCAGAGGACGGGAAGAAGTTGTGAGGATATCTGGGACGGCTTGGACCATGCAGACAGATGTTGCCCAGATTCTGAAATGTGGGACGGGCAGGTGGGAACGGGACGTTTGGCTCATTCAAGATGTAACCTTTGGTTTCTGGTGAAATCAAACAAAAAGGCAACATGAAGACTGACAGCTTTGTGGTGTGAAGATCACAAAAAATGTGCAAGAAGTCTTCTTACCTCCCAGAGCTGCACCGAGAAGTGTCAGCACAGTTACGCAAAAGGCAATGAGGCCTCCGGCTGAAGTCATGGCTGTGGCGGCTTCTGAAAAGGCAGCAGGTTTCTCTCCAACCCACTGAAGTGCTGATGTGATCCTCAACCAATTTATAGGAGCATGGCGTGGGGCAGGGTGTGTGTGGGAGAGAAAGATCTGGAGGTGAAGTGGAAGTGGGAGTGGAGGGATGTGGTGAAAACAAACTTGAATTATTGCTCTGATATGTTCAAGGTCAGCTTTTAAGCACACTTCATGAACTTGTTCACAATAAGACGTCAGAAGGTTTTATAAACACTTCACAATAAGGTTAATGTGTTAATATACTACATTTTCCTGTGATATCATGTTGAAAAACCCCAAAATGTTTATGTGCAAATTCCCGGAGACATGCGAGACATGTTGATTTAATCTAACAAGGTTGTCAGGACCTCTGGACGGATTCTTCACCAGAGGACCTCACTTAACCTTGTTAGATTTATCTACATGGATTGTTGAGCATGTATCAGGGTATGTTCATTGAACATTTTTTCATATAAAAAAAATAGTTTTATGTGTGGGAAGCTCACATTAACCTTGGACTGTTTCACATACTGCTACTCACACAGGGGAATCCATGTTGTTATGTGATAACGTGCAATTTCTGCATGACGTCTATGTATGTTACGCTGTGGTGAATGTTGTTTTATTTTTTGTAAATTTTAGCTTAATAAACTTTAAATTAAACCTTATGATCATTTTGTAGCAAAGTGCTTTAGAAACATTGTGAACAATGATTATCTTACCTGTTGCAGATAGCTATTTGAATGACCTCAGTTAGTAGAACGTATAGACTGTATTTATTATAGACTAAATGACGCCGCTTCCTCTTATTGTTGGGAATTGAAGGCAACAGGACTCGGTTTTCACCATGTTGTGTTTTTGTAACCAGAGTCTGTGCACTCGAGATGTGGGGTTTCAAGTCCGACCTACACCGACACAATCTTGGTTTTCATTTTTTTTAAAGCATGAAAAAAAAAAAATGAATACCAATTTAAAAAATTAGAAAACTGAGTGTTTAAATATGCAGCAGCAAGGTAAGAACTACATGCCTGAAAAAACTCTGAAGTGTTGGTTTTTTTTTTTTTTTTTTTTTTTTTTTTTTTTTTTTTTTTTTTTTTTTACCCAGGGCAATGTTCTGTTTGTTTATGCAAAGGTGGAATTAAACTTTGTATTATAATTAACTGATAGGGAAACTGGTTTCAAATTCTGTGTTCTAGTCGGCAATCAAGTCCCAACTTCTAAAGCAGCCATGGAACCCAGCAATGTTCAGTCAGGTCATCTGGGCAGTTTCTTTCTTTATTGTGTGAGAGACATCTTGAATTTGGCTGTGGCTGCCTGGGAGGAGTTGATGGGGGAGAGGATGGCCCCCGGAAGCCATCTTATCACCAGCAAACTGGTTGGTCCACTATAGGAGTGTACTGCTTAGTGGGGAAACAGTTTGTTTGTGACTCCTCAGATTGATGAAGCCCTTCAGATGAAGGGCGAAACGTCTCTCAACAACAACAACAAAAATTCTTACCTGGATTGTTGAGCATGAACCTTGAAGACCATCCATGGAAGAATTAGTCTGATTCTAACCAGACTGATAAAATGTCAGATATTCTGAGTGAGGCCAAGACCAGCGTGGACTACTGCCATCTTTAAACAACTTCAGTCTCAAACTTTCTCCTAGCAGGTCATGCAGACACGCTGCACAATTCTTTTAATTTTGCATAACAAGGTTAGAATATTATATATTTCTGCACAAATATGCTGATTTCTGCACAAAGTGGCTGCTTCATCTAGCTGCTGCTGCTATCTTCCCTTTTCAAATGCATGTGTAATGGCATCAATTTAAGTTTTGCTTTAAATGCTATAAGTTGTACACGTTTGGAGGTGTTTTAAGATGACCGCTTAACTCCTGTTCCTGCCCAGACTCTTATAGCTCATGAATACAATCATAAATAAACTCTTCACCAAACTGTTTATACAAAAAGCTGTCTACAACAAGTTAGATATTAATTGTTCATAACCTTTCTGCAGAACACTTCAGATCATCTAAACTTCTAAACAGAGATTAGAACTATCACATTTCTTTTATGGTGCATTGCAACAGGCTATAAATGAATTGTAACATGTTTACAGCTTGATTAATTACTGTATTTACAACCGTTAACAATTATACTGTATATATATATATATATGTTGTTTGTTTTTTCAAAAGCGGCCTTATTGTAAAGATGCACTGAAATGAAATACTATACAGAACACACAATTACTGAAATGCAAAAGTTATTTAAATGAGCAGGTGAGCTTTATTTGTTTGACAGTTTGAAACTGTGGCTCCAGCGCACGTCACAAAAAAAAAACCAAGTACTTTGCAAAGAAAGTTGTTCTTCCACTGTGAGCATATCTTAGACTGGTTTTATCGGCTCTTGAAAAATCTTCTTTTGTGAGTTGGATTCCACATTGAATGGTCATGCAGATAAACAAAGAAGCTCACACTCTTGGGTGTAGAAATGCTGAGCTGCACATTCACAACAAATCTCGGCTGACAGCTTGCATCTGTACAAAACATGTGGCTTTTGGTAAGATTAATAGTTCTTAAATCATCATAATGCTCATGATAATCGTGTCACTTGTAATATATTCACAAAGGATAAGTCTGATGAGAAGAAATGCAAATAAAATATCCACACAAAGATTGTTTTGCAGCGGGAAAATTAACTTTGAAAAATTATTTACCATTTTGGATGCTTTTAGGGGAAAAAAGCAGATTAAAAAATAAGTTTAAGTTCAGAACTTTTCTCATTTATTAAACGGCTACAAGACTTTTGAAACAAACCCTAAATGTACAATACTTAAATGTTTTAAAAGAAATGCTAAAATCAATTAAATTCTAGCAAAAAAAAAAAAAAAAGTGGAAAATGGTTGAAAATGTGTTTCAAAAACTAGATAAAAGTACCAAAAAAGAAAAGAAGACAGTATGCTGAAGCGGATTTTACAGAGAATAACGTTTTGTGACAATTAAATCTATTTCTTTTGGAAATTTTTTTTAATAAGTATAAACCTACTGTTTACTGTAATATATATACCAATTTTTTGTTTATTTATTTGGCTAAGCACTTCTGGATGGATGCAAACTGCATTTCGTTGCTTTGTACTTGTGACATGTGCAATGACAATAAAGTTTAATTCCATTCTATTCTAAAAGTTACAGGTTTTAAAGGATGACAGGCAGAAATAACAAAAAGGATGCACAAGTGTTCGATTGCAGCAAGGCCTGGACAGAATAAAAAACAAACACAAAAACTAAAATGTGAAAACTGACTCAGCACCTATAGCTTTACTTTTCAGCTGATGTTCCATAAAGTAAAAATTGACAATAAACCTAAGCCTTTATAGACATACGCTTGCAGAAGAATACTTAAAGAAGATATAAATGCAGCTGTTAAAGGTGTTGAACTGGGCATTTTATGATAAATGCTAAAACTCAAGGAGCTCAGTTTCTGAGCTGTCCACCTCCACTCAAAGGTTTTTAGAAACATAGTTTCTTTTTTTGTTGTTAAACTGGAACGACCGACACTGAACACCTCTTAGCTGCATTCTTCTTGAGGATTTTCATCATCATAACACCCTGAGTCCAATGGGAGTTTCAAGGGTGTCTCATAATATATAAAAAATGTAAAATCAACTTGACCTTTTTTCCATCAAATAAAAAAAGACCTTGCTCAACTGACATTTTTTTAATTAACTGAGGAGAAAAAAAATTCCTTATCATTGCTGAGTGGGCGAAGGCATGAAGAATATGTGACTCAGACTGACGTGTTTCCCAAAGCTCCTGAAGCATCAACAACACAACAAAAAACTTGCAGCAAACTCATTTTTTCACGTCTGCAGAAACTGTGTGAAAGCATTTTCTGTTATCTGAGAAATGTTTACTCAAAAAAAAAAAAAAAAAGTGGTTTCAAGTTATCCACAGACAGTGAGGGGGATGTGCAGCTGAGTGCACTCATTGAGAATCTGCAAAAAAAGTTTTTGCACTCCCTAATATTCAGCCACAAGACAAGTACCACGTTTTTCCCTGTCAATTCACACTTTTTTTGCATAAATTTGCAAGTCATGTGACTTATACAGCGAAGCAACGGGTAAACATTTTTTCCCCCATATTTATAATTAAATTTTTGGCTGAGATCTGACTATTTTATTCTTTCTGACATGGAAAATATTGAACACTACCATTTCCAGCTGCTATGTGGCAAGTCAAATGTCTCATTAAGTAAAAGTGGCTATTAATGAGACACTTGGCTTGCCATACCAAGCCACCTTCGTCTCTCTATAATTCTGGAACTTCTGGATCAAACATTAAATCACTTGCATTTTCGCCGCACTGCCAATGCGAAATGCAGCTGATTTGACCATTAAAGTGCGTTTATTAATGAAAAGTTCAACTGAGACACATTTACTATAATCTCAAGTAAACAAATAATTGGTTTTAGGTTGTTGTCTTGGTAAATTTCGAAGAAATTCACAGCAAGTCCTCCCTCTGAGTGCCCTCAAAGCCGTGCATCGGCCTTTGAAATGTAACTGATTTGACCGTCAAAGTGCATTTTAAGGAAAAGTTAAACCAAGACACACCTTTGCTATAATTCTGAGCAAACAAATAATTGTTTTTAAGTGTTAATCTTGTTAAATTCTTGCAGCCAATCGATTTTTGGCACAACAAAGGCCCACATTTCCAGGTGGTCATCGGTGACGCATCAGCAGTGACGCTTAATAAATACAACTTATGCAGTAAAGTGACATTTATATTTTTCTACTTTATTAAACATATATGGACTGATGCGACTTATACAGCGGTGAGACGTGTACGGCAAAAAGTATGGTATTTACATGGTATGCACTGAGCTACAAACTTTAAAATCAAAATTTTATACAACCCCAGTTTTGAAGCTATTGGGATGTTGTGTAAAATATAACAAAAACAGGATGCTATGATTTCTCATAAACCTATGTTATATTCAACATACATACTGTAGCACCCTTGTAAGGTCATTTGGGATTTAATGGCAACAGCACATCTCAAAGAAGTTGGAACTATGGGACAATGAAAGGTTGCAAAAAAAAAGGGGGGGTTTGAATGAGAAACAGGATCATTTTGCAACAAATTAAATCAAGTGATAACAAAAGAGGACTGAGTCTATTAAAGAGCTGAATCCCTCAGAAGTAAAAATGTGCAGATGTTCACCAGTCTTCAAAAAAGTACATCTAAAATAGTGGAACAGAAAAATCAGATCGTTTTCTGTACCACTTTATAAAAAGCATATCATCATAAGTTACTATTAAATAGCTAATGCAGTTTTTAAAGATGCTATAAACACCCAATGAACCATTAATAAGCAGTTACAGCACATTAGATTAAAAAAGGGCAATACTGACTCATGGCCAACATTTATCTTCACTGTTTACTTGTATTTTTCTTCATAAAAATTTTAATACCAAATGTTTGCAAGCACTGCGAACATAGTTTGTTTTAGCTAATAGTACTTGACTTAAAATAAAATAAAAAACACGTTAAGCAACAAGTAAAATATTATATTTACCTAAGTTAATAAACAAAAAGTGCACTATTTTGCAAGTAAAATTAAACCTGCTTTAGTGTATAAAATGTTTCACATCTGTTTCATCAAAGTTCATCAGGGCTTTATAAAATGTTAAATGGTATTTATGAATAACTTATTAATAAAGCTTTAATAAAACATTTACAAAGGCTCCCTTTTCCCTTACAGTTTCTGTTAATTTCTTCAGTTACACTAAAGCTTAGCATTTACCTTAAGTTGTAAATAACTAAGTGAAAAGGTATATTTGTATTTCTATGATAACTGTAAATTCAATGATAGATTGCATTACAGTACAGCAAAAGCAGTTAACAATAATGAACAAATTTAACAATAATGAATGAATTTATCACATATGGCCCCAAATTTAAATAAAAGTATTTTGTTGTTGTTTGTTTTATAACTTAATTCCAATTCCAATGAAGTTTTAGTAAGTATTTCTTTGTTTCATTGGTTCTGTTTCGTAGTTTAAGTCTAAAAAGTAGAGTTTGAGCCGTCACATGGATTTTCTTTTTTCACTGCTGTTCTTTGTAAAAGTCTCTAGGTGTCCTCAGTTATCCTCAGCAATCAAATGGTTTGAGCATCAGCCACAAAGAGAAGCTGTGAAGTCCAGAAACACTCCTAATGTGTTTTTATATGGACGCAGCAATTTTTTGTTTTCTGATGGAGTTCAGTTTCTATGGTAGTCAAAATTTATTATTGCTCATCTGGGACAGATTTAAAGGTAATTTACTGTATATACAATTTGTTAGAAGCATGTGAAGAAAATTAAAACCCTTCAACTAAAAAAAGGATATATAAAACTTAACATCATCCAAAGAGCAAGCTAAAGCTTTAATGTTTCCTTTTTATTTTAAAGGAACAGAAGGAAATCTGGAGTGGTAGCAGAGAGTCATTCCTGGCACATGATCTGAAGGCTAACGAACACAAGAAGTCATGGTACCACATGATGAAATATTGCATTTTGACATTATTAGGGTTCAAGCTAATCAATTCAGCTCAGTTAGTAGTGCAGTATAACTTTCAGTTTTATACTTTTTAAAATGTTTAACTTTATTTACAGTTGTTTGAGATCTATGCTTTGTCCTTTTTATGATACTTTTTGTATTTAATAACCATTCTGCTACATTAAGCATTTAGCTAATGTTTTGTTGCTTTTAGCAAGCCTTTTGTTAATTTAGCATCTAACTCTCATTTTGCTTCCTTGTGAGGGCAGCACGGTGGCACAGTTGGTAGAGCTGCTGCCTCTCAGCAAACAGGTTGCTGTGGTTCAAATCCCGGTCCGGGGGCCTTTCTGGAGTTTGCACGTTCTCTCTGAGCATGCATGGATTTTCTCCAGGTACTCCATTTTCCTCCCACAGACCAAAAACATGCATGTTAGACAGTTTGCAACTCTAAATTGTCCCCATGTGTGAGTGAGGGAGTGACTTATTATGTGTCCCTGTGATGGACTGGAGACCTGTCCAGGGTGTCCCCCGCCTCCCAGTGATAGCAGGACATGAGCACCACCCCCCGCGACCCACAAAGGAAGAAGCAGGTAAAGATAAAAGATGGACGACCGTTCTTTGCTTTGCCACATTTGTACTTTAACTTTTAACCCCCAGCTTTTGTTTAGCTACCTTTAGCTTTTAGCTAGCCTTTGCTGCTTTAACCTTCTAGTTAACTTTTAACTTTAAGCTATCATTTTGCTACTTTCACCCTCACTAGATTTTTGCTCCTATTAATTATCAATAGCATTTTGTTGCTCTTAGCTATTAGCTAAAGTTTAGCTACTTCTGGCTTCAGCTATCATTTTGCTTCCTTACCCTTTTACCAAGAATTTTACTCCTTTTAGTTTTCATGCCAATGTTTTTATGCTTTTAGCTTCAATTACTTATTTGTCATTTAGCCCAATTTGGGGGGAAAAAAGTAATTTCTCAGTTTTATGTTTGTCAAATATTAGTTTTGATGTGTTTTTAGCTCTAGCAATTTATAGTTTTGGAGTGTCAAACTCACAAAAGGGGGCCAAAATGAAAACCTTTCTTCAACTAAGGGCCAGTTTCAGAATTGACATTATTTCAAGTTAGATACTCAACATCTTTTCTTTGTTCCATGTTCCTCAACAAGACTGATTGGTCTCATTTGACGTCCTCTGCTGCACTTTTGACATCATAATCAGAGAGAGTCAGAGTCAGAGAAACTTTATTGACATTGAACAAGTTAACAAGTTACAACGTGAATATGTACGCACAGTCATCCTGAGAGGGACTAGTGTGAGAAGCTGCAGCTGTATTGGTCAGC